>OU343218.1:167827090-167901564 GCA_910596185.1 Chrysanthemum makinoi
GACAAGAACAAAAATGAGACCAAATGGATTAAGTTGAACAAGACTTCTTCCTTCCTTCTAGGTTCTTGACTAATCTTCCTAGACTTCCCTTTAGAGCTTAAAACCAGAATATATATGAATGTGGGAGTGTTGTGTGCTTTGAATAGATGGTGAGTAAAAAGGAAGAATATGTATCGATTTATATAGGCAAGGAGGATTTGGGTTTTTGGAAGGTAATTTGGCCATTTATACTAGGTTGTAACCATAATAAGGAGTATGGTGGAAAACAAGGTGATGTGTAGTGTTAAGGTTTGTATGGTGTCATGTGGTGGTGATGTAGATGGCGTGAGGTGGTAAATGGTTAGCCAAGAGTACTTCCACAACATTTGACCTTGGTAAAATCTCAAGGTAACAAGGTGATGTGTTAATTTTTGGTGTAAGTAAATATTGGTGGTTAGGGTAATTACAAGTAATAGATAGGAAACTAAATGGTTGAGGTCTAGTTCAATTCTAACTAAGGGTAACAAGGGGGGCGTTAGGCTTAGGCGGTAGTACCTAGTGCTTAGTGTGTTGTACCTATAGTGTATTTGTGTAAGATACTTAGTTAGGTTTTCTAGTTAGTTTCTTGCCAAGTCTAGTTATGTAAGTGTAATGAACCATATATTTTAAATTGATAAAAGTATAGTGCATTACTCACTTGTACTCTAAGTATTTGAATGTTGTACTTATATTATAGAAAAAAAAATACATTTTTAGGGCTTGTGCTTGAAAGGTTTGTGTAATGTGTTTTAAAATAAATACACCAAAGTTTATAATGAGATTTATGTTATTAGTATGCTCCTATGAATTAATGACTTGTACATTGGCTTGTAAGACTTGTACATAAGCTTGAAAGACTTGTACTCTAGGTATAAAATGTTGTACTTTAGTATTTATGATTTAGTTTCGTAAAATCATAGGTATAATAAATTTTGGTTTCATGAAAACTCCAATAGATAGAAAACGTCTAGTTTGAATGTTTAATAATCGTACATTTACGAAATAACGTAGAGTGGTAAATAAAAGTTGAAAACTTTTATACTTGACGTATAAGGAATGAACTTAAGACATTCTGGTGTTGGTGTGTACATTTATTAAGAATGTGAGTTATGTCATATTAGTTAGTTGTTGTGATTAGATAAGCAGATAACGTTTTTTAAAAAAAATTAGACGTGAAAAATGGATAAGTATTCTTTAGTTAGAATATCCTACAAGTGGAAATTTACCGGTGGTTACAGTTTTCTTATATTTTAAGCTTGGTTTCTCCTAGGTCTTCAAGAAAACATAGGTAAAATGGTGTGGGTATGGCACGAGTATGAGGAGTCGGCCAAAATGGAGGGCATGCTTCCCTTGTCTTGTCAATTGGTTCATGAGGGGAACATTAAACCCTTTGGTTAACAAGGTCAAATATGGTCAAATAAGGGGATTTAGGTGATTAAAATAATTGTAGGGTGGCTAGCATTGGTCTTTGTCTCCTTTTCATTACACATACACGCAAACTTTGTGTGACTAGAGTGGAATACCAAATTATTTTTTAGTCTTGTTTTCGTTTGCTTCGACTGCAAAGAAGGATATCACAATTTGTGATTTTTATCAAATCTTGGTTACAATATTGAAATAGTATATGGGCTAGGGTGGTAAAAACCGGTTAGGACCAAAGGATAGAAATGTGTTGGGCTCAATTTTTGCGCAAGGTCCATGGGTTTTTTGGATCGTGTGGTATGCGAAAGCCCACAAGTGGGATAATGGTGCTGGGCTTGACGGGTCAATGAGGCCCAATGGTACTAAATGGTGAGTTGGGCTTGTGTCGAGGCCCAATAAAAATTCTAGGCCCACTCCGATATTAATGTATTTTTATTTTTAATTATTTTATATTTTTATAAACTTTTTTTTATATATATTATGTATTTTAATAATATCGTGGAATTTCATTCGATCAACGGTATATTTTATATCATTTCAAATTGATCATGCATATGCCAAATATATGCAAATGTGATAATTAGAAAATTTCACTCGTGATGATGTAAATCGTGCTATCTATTTAGCCGATTAAAGTCTTAAGTACAATGAAATTTTCCGGGAGCTTACAACAACAGTTCTTGGATTCGGCCGTAACTATACTAATGAGTTCGTAACCACTCGATGAAGTCCTAGCGAGAACATCGGCTGGTTACTTTCAATTAAAGATGTTTGCGGGTTCGTCGTTCCATGTTCAGTGGGGAATCATGATCTCGTGTGATTAGCGAATCTTGGGTCTAGCATAAATATCATGCCACTCTCAATATTTTTGAAACTTAGATTAATCCATCTTGTTTGGAAACGGACATGGTGATTGAGATGGCTAACATGACCAAAGCAACCCCTCTTGGGATCACGGGTAGTGTTTTTGTCAAGGTGAATGAGTTGGCCAAGGCCCGTTTTTGCATCCGAATTTTTGTGTTATTATCGACATTGAAAACCCCAGAACACTTAATTCTTGGTAGACCTTTCCTTACCTCATCACAAGCCGAGATCAAGGTTTTGAAAAGGAACTCGTTAGGATATTGTGATGAGGGAGTAGTGTTTAGAATGGACGATATACCGGGATGATTTATGTCGCAATTGAAGTTTCTAAGGAGGTACAAACTAAGCATTAAGATAATTTTCCTCCTTTATATTTTGGCCATTTGCAGGAAACCGAGTCTAGAGATGAAGACAACAGCGAGGAAGAAAATGAGGAAGTCCGACCTTCCGTACCTGACATTGTTGCTGCGGGAAAACTTCATTATTGTGCTCTTGAAATTTCTTTGATTAAGGGTTCTAAATTAATATTGCCAACATGTTCTCCGTTTCTCAAACGATGCAATGGATGAGGACAGTTTTTCATTAGAAGAATAAAAGAGGAAGCAAAAGTTTGGTGGTGCTGAGAAGACAAAAAACTGATCAATGAGCATTGGTTTCGGGACTACGATATTATGACCGATTGGTTCACTGAGGTTGATTCTTGGACTCTTCATTTTGTGAGACAAGATATTATATATCATGAATTCAGATACTAAAGCATGGCCTACGTGCGATCCCAACCGGAAGATTTGCAATGGAGGTGAACTCCCCGATCCTAAATCGCTCAAACGCAAGGAATGGGAGTGTTTTGATGAAGAAAGGAGAATTAAAAGTCGGATACAAGAATTCTCTTTATTTGAAAATTGGGTTAAAAGTGCCCCAAGTTTGGGGCATTTCAAGCTAAAATGGGAAGTCGAGTCTAAATTTCTGACGAATGAAAGCTAATAACTTGAGTTACAAGAAAATGATACTATGACTCGTGGGATATTCCTCCGGAATGTGTTTGGGACCATCCTTTAACAGACTAGAGTAAGATGAAGATGGCGAAAGGCCACCATAAAGCCCAAAATATGGCATTGAGTCTAACTTAATTTAGAATGTAAATAAGGTAGAGAAGTGCTCTTTAGGAGACAACCCGAATTATCCCTTTCATTTATTTTATTTCCATTTTTGTTGGGTTTTGTGTTTTTAACCATTTTTGCAGGAAAGGAGAAAGTTGTTTCTTGAATGCTAAACGGAGAAATATAAAAGTTGCGTAGACATGCTAACGGGAATCCATGTGATTGCGGCATTAATAATGCACATAATTACTTCTTGCCTTCGAGCATTAGGCATAATGCAACTATGTTCTTTTTGTTAAAGTGATAAGAGTAACTATCCTCAGTATACTAAATGAATTCTTTGTGTAGCATAAGCGTAACCATTACGGAGGATGGTAAAGGCAGGCGACGTTAGGGAAGCAGAAGTGGTTTAAAAACTTGTTACATCTTGTTAGGAATTAGTAAATTCATCATTATTGAAGTGTTGGTCACCTCAAGTATATGTATTCGTTAGTAAGCTCGTAGTCGTAGATTAGTCAAGTTATGTTAGTAAGTAGTTTGGTATGTAACACCATGGAGGACGGACGGGTCTTTACCCTGTATTCGATCCCAACCCGTAGGTGGCGTTTATTGTAAGACACTATAAATACCCTCTACCTCCCAAGGTAGAGGGTTGGAGCTTCAATATCATTTTCTTTGTTTCACATAGTTCCCAACTCTCTTCCCTTTCTCTCTCTAGAACTTTCTCTCCAAACATTTGTAGGCCTATTTACCTCTTATGATTGTGGTTTGATGTGTTTGTGAAATCCTATAACTTACAATTGGTATCAAGAGCCATGGTTTGATCACTCATCTTTCATGCTCTTTGTTTTGGTGGATTTCATAAGGATTTTGGGGTTATAAGTGAAAAAGTTTAGGGGAGTTTTTGAATCATTTGGTCAATTTCTAGTGTTAAAGTTTGAATTTTGATTGTACTTTTATATTTAGGATCATCATATGTGTTTAGGTTTTGAATTGGAAGGCTTGAATCATTGTGGTTCAGCTGTTTTTGATTGATAAAGTGGTTGTTTTCAAATATTGTACTGAAGCGAGTTGAGCTCGTGTTGAGTTTCTTGGAGGGATTGCTTTGTTATTGCGAAGTTGGTTTAAGCGACTTGGCTATTAAGCGAGTTGTATTAGCAGCGAGTTGGTACATGCGACTTGGCTATTAGGCGAGTTGATTCTTTAGCGACTTGAGTTTTAAAGTGACTTGGCTATTAAGCAAGATACCTTGTATTCTCCACTCGTAGCGAGTTGGTGAAAGTTAGCGACTTGTACTTAAGTGGTTAAGCGAGTTGTCTCTGTATGCGACTTGGCTATTTAGCAAGTTGATTATTTAAGCGACTTGAATTTTAAGCGACTTGTCTTTTCAAAATTTTGCTAGCGAGTTGATTGTTTAGCTACTTGTCTATTGAGACTTAGTGTGTTTCACTTGGTATTTAGCGACTTAGGTGCTAGCGACATGAGGTTTTAAGTAGGTTGTTCTTTTGGTTAGTAAAATCCGGTGAAAGAATCAATTTCGGTTTAATCAAAGAATAGTAAAATCCCGTAGAACTTGTAATCATGTCTAACATCGTGCCAACTATCGTTCTTCTATAGCGAGGATGTTCAAGCAGCTGGATCGGATACTCATCCACCTAGCTTGCTTGACAGATTATTATGACTCATGGGCTCAACGAATCAGTTTATGTACTTGTTTGGGAAAGGAAAATGGGGTCAACATTCTCAAATCAATTGATGAAGGACCTTATCAGTTGAGACTAAAGAGACATAATTGATACTGCTGCAGATGGAACAATGATCTTTGGATTGGACAGACCAAAGACGTATGATGAGCTCGATGATAAGGAGAAAAAGAGATTCGATGCAGATATCAGGGCTTCTAACATTATACTTGGCAAGGTCTTCAAAAGACATCTACAAGTTGATCAATCACAACACTGAAGCCAAGGCAGTTTGGGATAATGTCAAGACGCTTCTCTCAGGTTCGTTGATTAACTAAGGAAGACAGAGAATCAAAACTGTATGATGAATTTGAGCACTTCAAGATGAAACCGAGAGAAGTGTCTATGAGTACTACGTGAGATTCCACAAGCTTGTGAATGATATGAGGAATATCAAAATGACCATGCCAAATATTAAGCTGAACTCAAAGTTTGTGAACAACATGAATCCCGAATGGCACAAATTTGTCACCTCTATGAAGCTAACCAAAGGATTAAAGAACACCAACTATGAGCAACTGTATGCCTTCTTCTTCAGAATGAGAGGCATGCTATGTTTGAAAAAATGATTCGGAGTGAACAGTTCAAAACTAAACGAGGGGAGAAACAAGTTCTTCAAATGATTCAATAGCCTTTTACACAAATGTTGGAATTACCACCAAAGCTTCTCAAGTCATACCTACGGGTAATTGTAACTACAAGCTCATTCTGATCCACATATAAGCCTGACTCAAACACAATCATGGAAAACTTCATCAATCAACTTGTCTCTCATGGTTAGTCAAAATAACCTTCTCTCCAATACCACTCCTCACACCAACATGAACCTCATCGGGCTGACATCCAACCCACACAATCAAGCTTTGGTCAGAGATGGAAAGGTTATGGTGCAACCAGTTCAAGGAAGGCAATATGAACAGAGAAGAGGTGGAGTAGGTGGAGGGTATGTGTGGAAAATCAGAATCGTGGAAGAAATGCCAATCAAGGGACAAGTAAAAAGCCCAATCAAGTGTTACACTACTGTGGTGGTGATGGACACATTGCAGGAACTGCACATCTCCTAACGCCCTCAAAATGCGAGAATACTTCCGAGACAAGATGTTGCTTGTGCAAGCTCAGGACAATGGTGCAGTTTGGATGAAGAAGAGTTGTTATTTCTTGCTGAAGGGAATGCTAAGACATATGATGCGAGATGTGGATGAGCAACCAATTAAGGAAATAGTCACAGGAATCATCAAAAATGCCTTTCAAGTTGTGATTGTGATGCATATGACTCGATGTCGATGATGAACCTCATGCCCAAATCTTCGGCTAGCATTTCTCCAATGGTCTCTCCAAGGGTCATCATCAAGCAAGCTTGGTCCATCCAAAGAATCAATCATCTCAGAGGTATTAAAATTATATGATGAAGTTGATGAGCAAAAGATACATAACAAAGTACAATCTCTTGAAACTTGTGAATCAGATATTGTTAATATGGGTAATAGTAATATTGTCCCATATGATCAATATGTGATCCAAAGTGAAAGTGAGATTGTACCAAGTGATGCATCTTCCGCAGTCAATGATGACTATGTTTTTGATGAATACACTGCATGTGCCCCTGATTGATCGTTATCTCTGAACTTAATGCCTATAAAGAACAAGTTGCCATTTATGAACAACACGCTAAGTTTGAGTTAACCACTCGTGAGCAGGAAATGGATGACCAAATGCGTACAATTATTAGAAAAAGTAATTTTAGGGAAGAAATACTAAAACAAGAGTTAAACTCCTTAAAAGAAAAGCTTATTAAAACGGCTAAGCAAAAACAAGAACTTCAAGAAAATGTGAAAGTGCTTAAGCAAGAATTTAATGCTAAGGAATCAAAACTTTTAAATGAATTTTCCAACCTAAAAACTTTGAAAAACAAACTTGAAAAAAAGTTGTACATACAAGGAACACCATTCGTGCTGCATGATCACTAAGCATAGAGTTCTAAGTGACAAACATAGTATTGCATTAGTTGATGAACCAAACCCTGAGGCTTGTAAGAAAGCTAGAGAAGCACAAAAGGTAATTTATGATGGCAATGAAATCCTTAAGCCTAGGCAGAAACCTAGTTGCATGAGAATATTGAGGAAGATAAGCAATTAGAAGAAGTCACTAGAAAGAAATTGGATGAAAAACTTAGAAGCCCTTCATGCATAGAAAGAAAATCAGTTATAAAACACCATGACTATGCTAAGGATAATTGGATTGCATTTAAGTTTAGACCTCAAACATTGACCCCGAACAAGTGTTTTGGAAAAGGATATGGACATGAAAAAGCTGATGAGTTTGTTGAAACAAATCCCAGTAGGAAATGCTTCCGCCCTGTATATCCCCCAATACACCAATGCATTTAGTTCCTAGATCTATTCCCACTAAGAGCAAGACCTTAATCAGTCAATATGTTATTTATCAATTATTTGTTGATTTTGAGAAGACATGTAAGAAAAGATCACACCTTGGGATAACTGAAGGGGAGAGGGTTTTGAGCAAACTAAAGAATGCTATTTAACTGAGGTCATGCCTTTCTTTAAACAATTAAAGGTCAATTTGAGAGTCTTAAAAAGGGATGGATTCAGATATTAAAGAAATGGAAAAGGAATTTGATGCAATGATAGTTAAGGTCAATGACTATGGCGGAATTAAAATATAATGAGATTGAGAGGAAGAACTTGCATACCTTAAATGAGAATCGATTTCGAATGTATCACTCAAGATGTGTTTTACCTTGCCATGAATTGTTTAATTAATGCATCTCAATTTCATGAATTATCTTTTGCGAAAGTCTCCCATGATCGTGTCATTGAGCTTGAGAAAACTAACTCTAAATTGCATGAAATTTGACAGGATGATCATGATAACTTGGTGAAACATTTTTCTAAATTGGAAGTTGAGCATCTTGCTTTGCAATTAAAATATCAACATCTAAAAGAAAATGTTAAAACCTCAAATATCAAGACATCCTTGGATGCCCCTGAATTTGATGCGGTTTTGAAATCAACAGCGTGATGAACGATTCAAGCTCATTGTAACACGATCGGAAAAATGAGAACCCAAATTTCACAATTAAAGGGTGAAAAGAACAATGTGAGTGGCTCCCAAATGCCTCCTCCTTTAGATTCTCAGTATTCTCAAACTTTTCATCTTCAAAACTTGTTTAATGCTTTACAAAAGGAAAATGAGAGTTTTCTAGAAGAAAATGAAAAGTTAAACGACACTTTAAAGAGTTATATGATTCAATGAAAGTCACTCGTGACAAGAACAACGAAAAATAACGTCTTTACAAAAAGAAATTGAGAATCTGAGAGTCGGTAAAGGGAAAATGCCACTTGTCTTTAATGAGAATGTTGCATCAAAGGCATCTGTAGATTCTAAATATATTGTATTGTTAAATACATTCCTCCTCATCTTAGAAATAATGAACTGGCATTTCATAACTATTTGTTCTCACCAAGGATAGTCTAGAATGTCTAGTGAGATTGTAGAAGAGGATTTCATAAATAAGCCTTGATAGTGAAATTAGGTTTGCATTAGTGAAACGATCTCAAACTTTAGAATGTTAGAGCAACATGTCCTAAATCTTAGGTGGTAAGAAGGATAAAATAGTTGTGCCTTGTTCTATGCCTGATTTTAAGAATGCCAAACTTGATATGCCTCACAGCCTAAAGTTAAGCATGTAAGCTTCAGTGTGCCTTCAAGTAGTTCAGATCCCAGCACTTCTAAACCGGAAATGCAAAGAGTAGCAAAACCAACTAATGTTCCCATTCCCTCTACAGGAGTAAAAAGTGACACCAAAGCGGCGGTCAAAGCCTCAAGGCAATACAGAGCAAGATAGGACCTCACAAGCTAAGAGTAATCAATGAAGGAAAGTAGAAGACCACCCTAGGAACTTTAAGTTGGAATTAAATAAAACAAATCGTGTTGATTTTAGTATTAGCTTTAAGCGTCTTGTAATTAATTAATTCTACTACTACTTTCAAAACATGTAATGAATGTTTGATTTCTGGTGTTAATCATGAATGTGTGTGAATGATGAGTAATCTTTTTAAATGCCTGTTAAGATTGTTAATGCCAAAAATCAAGCTAAGAAAGCTCAAAAAGGGTAAGCAATAAGAAGGTTAGAAAACATTGGAAACCCACAGGAAGGAAATTTAGTAACATAGGTTATCAGTGGATACCTACTGGCCACAAATTCAATCTTAATGAGATGTGCCATAAATTATCTAGATCAATGCCCATTAGAAATGGATGCCTCTGGTAGAATATTCCCTTAAGAAGTGAACATACTTTGAATATGTCGAATGCATATACTAGCACTGCATCAATCCCTGATGATTCCATTGTCTCTACTTCTGATGTGGGTGTTCCAATTATTGTTACTAGCCAAATGGAACCCATTCTTGCATGGGGATCCCAATTATCCAGTTATCTATTCTTGTCTGTGTTCAATTGCAGATCGTTCAAATCGTTCTGTGGTACCGGACTCAGGCTGTTCCAAGCATATGACTGGAGACCGGTCATGGCTCATGAACTTTTTGAGTAAATTCATCAGGACTGTTAGATTCGGGAATGATCATTTCGGTGCAATTATGGGTTATGGAGACTATGTTGTTGGTGATAGTGTTATCTCCAGGGTATATTACGTTGAGGGTCTTGGTCATAACTTATTCTCTGTCGGTCAATTCTGTGATTCTGATCTAAAAGTGGCCTTCAGAAAACATACTTGTTACATTATAGAACTCGATGGTAGAGAACTTTTAAGAGGAACACGTGGTTCAAATCTATACACCATCTCTATCGAAGATATGATGAAGTCTTCTCCAATCTGCTTGTTGTCAAAGGCTTCGAAAACAAAGTCATGGTTATGGCATCGTCGCCTAAATCACCTGAACTTTGGCACCATAAATGATCTCTCCAGAAAGGACTTAGTAATAGGCTTACCTAGACTAAAGTATGAAAAGGATCATCTTTGTTTAGCATGCCAATTGGGAAAAAGCAAGAAGTATGCCCACAAACCCAAACCTACAAACTCAGTTATGGAAGTTCTTCATACCATTCACATGGATTTATGTGGACCCATGAGAGTGCAGAATATTTTTGGGAAGAAATATGTGTTAGTTGTGGTTGATGATTACTCTCGATTTACTTGGGTTAAGTTCCTAAGGATAAAGGATGAAACTCCAGATATCATCATCAAACTTATCAAACAGCTGCAGGTTTGACTTAACAAAACTGTCAGAATCATCCGAACAGACAATGGAACTGATTTTGTTAACAAAGAACTTAGTGAGTTTTATGAAAGTGTTGGAATCAGTCATCAAAGAAGTCTTCCACGAACTCCTCAACAGAACGGTATAGTTGAAAGACGAAATCGAACTCTTGTGGAAGCCGCTAGAACAATGTTGATTTACTCAAAGGTTCCAATGTTTCTCTGGGCTGAAGCCATTGCCACTGCATGCTACACTCAAAATTGATCCCTTATTCACACTTCTCATGGAAAAACTCCATATGAACTTGTCCACAATCGAAAACCTAATCTTTCATTCCTTCGTGTGTTTGGTGCATTGTGTTATCCAACTAATGAGGGCCAAGACTTAGGCAAACTTAAAGCTAAAGCGGACATTGGAGTTTTTGTAGGATATGCACCAAGCAGAAAAGGATACCGAATCTACAATAAAAGAACCCGAAATATCATGGAAATAATTCACGTTATGTTCGATGAGCTGACCGGTCAAATGGCTCCAGGACAACACAGTTCTGGACCCGCATCACAACCTTCATCAAGTAGTCCCATCAGTTCTACTCTTGTAAACGATTCTTCGCCAAAGAACTCCTTATGTACCTCCTTCAGAAGATGATTTAAAGAAATTGTTTGATCCAATGTTTGATGAACACTATGAGCCAATTGCTAATGATCTGTCAATTCCATCAACAGAGGCTGCTCCTATCCCTATCAATGAAGTTAACCCTTCAGTTTCTATGTCATTAAGTCAAGAAGCACTTGCTGCTGATCACTCTGTCTCATCAACAAATCATCAATCATCGAGTGTACATCATGGAATTGTCTCGGCACCTTTGATGGAGATAATCCCTTTGCTACTCCTGAAGATGCCCCTTTGAAAACATATTTGCTCCTGAATCATCATCGGAACCATCTTCATCAGGAGAAATCGACTATGCTACTTCAGTTCCTCAACAACAACCACACGAACACCTTAGCAAATGGACACATGATCATCCATTGGACAACATCATTGGAAATCCCTCTCGCCCAGTATCCACTCGCAACAACTTGCAACGATGCCTTATGGTGCTTCTTCAACTCGTACTATCCAAGGTCGAACCAAAAGATGTAAAAACGCCATGAATGAAGACAGTTGGTTCAATGCCATGCAAGAAGAAATTCATGAGTTTGATCAACTAGATGTATGGAATTAGTACCGCTCTGTGCTATGATCATGGCTCTAAAGTGGATCTTCAAAGTAAAAATTGATGAGCATGGTGATGTATTAAAGAATAAGGCTCGATTGGTTGCAAAAGGATACCGTCAAGAGGAGGGTATTGACTTTGAAGAATCATTTGCTCTAGTTTCTCGTATCGAGGCAATCAGAATATTCTTGGCTAATGCTGCAAGTAAGAACATGGTAGTCTATCGGATGGATGTAAAGACGGCTTTTCTTAACGGAGATCTTAAAGAAGTCGTATACGTCACCAACCCTGAAGGTTTTGTGAATTCCGAGCATCCTACTCATGTCTATCGCTTGAAGAAGGCTCTTTACGGTTTGAAGCAAGCTCCAAGGGCATGGTATGATACGCTATCAAAGTATCTTCTATCTACTGGATTGACAAAGAAGGCGATTGATCCGACATTGTTCACCAGAAAGTTAGGCAAACATTTAATTCACGTTCAAATCTATGTTGATGATATTATTTTTCCTCGACTGACCCCAATGAATGTGACCGGTTTTCTAAAGAAATGGGCTCCAAATTTCAAATGTCAATGATGGGAAAAATGTCATTTTTCTTGGGATTACAAATTTCACAAAGTTCCGGAGGCATTTTTATTAATCAATCTAAATATGCAAATGAAATTTTAAAGAAATTTGACACTTGTGACACCGTTGACACTCCCATGGTGGAGCGTACCAAACTGGATGAGGACCACTCAGGGGTCATGGTAGATCAAACGAAATATCGTAGTATGATTGGATCCCGATGTACCTCCAAGCCAGTAGACCTGATATTCTGTTTTTTGTATGCATGTGTGCTAGATACCAGGCTAAGCCTACCAAAAAGCACCTAGAAGCAGTTAAACGGGTCTTTGGTATCTCCAAAGAACCATCAACATGGGACTTTGGTACCCGAAGGACACTGGTATGTCACTGACAGCCTATGCAGATCATGACCATGCGGGATGTCAAGATACACGCGTCGAAGCGTGGAGGTGCTCAGTTTTTGGGTGATAAGCTTGTGAGCTGGTCTTCAAAGAAACAAATGAGTACTTCTATATCCTCTACAGAGGCTGAATACATAGCCATGTCATCTTGTTGTGCTCAAATCCTATGGATGAGATCCCAATTATCTGACTATGGATTTGAATTCAACAAAATCCCTCTGTATTGTGATAACAAAAGTGCCATTGCTCTATCTTGCAACAACGTTCAACATTCAAGAGCAAAGCACTTTGACATTCGACATCATTTCATTCGGGGAACAAGTGGAAAAAGGTGTGGTAGAACTCTATTTTGTGAAGTCTGAATACCAGTTAGCCGACATCTTCACCAAAGCTATTCCTAGAGAACGTTATGAGTTTATCCTTCCAGGACTTGGTCTAAAGAGTCTACAACAAGAAACACTCAAACGTCTTCAAAAGGAATACGAGGAGTAAAGGTCTTGCTTCATCTATCTCTTGTATATACTTATTCAAAAAGCAAAATAAAAAATTTTAAAACCCACAAAAAGAAAATAGAAAAATATAAAATTTTCAAAATCCATAAAAATTAGAAAATCTTGAAAAATCCCAAAAATATTGTTTTTTTGTTTTTCTTAATTCGATATCATCTACGGACTTTGTGTTGACATTCAAAGAATGTCACGGGTTTTTAGATGTTCTTCGAATGTACATAAATTGCTTAAAAAAATGAGGCGGAGAAAAATGGTGGTTTATTGTCATTTCAGGCAGTAACCCGTTTTAAAAGTAAAGAACAGAGCCATGCTTAATCTTATTTTTCAAATCTCATGCTCTGATTCTTAAAACAAATGTTTGTCACCAAAAATACAAATGTTTTTTCTTTCCAAATATTTTTCCGTCTAATGATTCTTCTGAAAAATATTTGCCATCTAATGAAAACAAAATTGCTTTGAAAATACCTCGTACTCTCCTTTTGAAAATCATCCGGGCTTATCTTTGTCAAAATCTCTAACACTCAATCAACAACTCATGTCATTGATTGAGGGGAGAATGATTTCAATTCAATCAAAAAGGTTATTTTTCAAACAATTGGCACGTAAAAGAGCAAGGTCTACTTTTGGATAATTAAAATGAACAATGTTTTATACAAGTGGTTCAAGACCTTGGCTATTGTTATGTTTTCAAAAGATATTTATGCATGAGTGGTCAATTGAGTTTAAAGTCTCAAAATCTAATCCTTATCAGTTAAAATGTCTTTCAAAAGCAAGTCACTATTCTCCTCAAAAGCTCTCAAAATTTAATTTAAATCAATAGAGATCACAATTCTCAAAGGATTTGAAAATTGTGATCGGGGGAGAATTTGTGATTTAAATTGGATTTAAACTGATAATTTGATAAATGGTTTTATACGTGATTAACAAGCTCTCCTCCCTGCATGTGCCAAACGATTTCAAATTTTCCATGCACATGTTAAGGGGAGCATTTATATCAAACCAAAATGGATTGAAACGTGATGATTTGTCTCTAGTCAGGTTTTCCTAATATATGCTAAACAATTTCAAAATCAGATGCACATATTGAGGGGGAGCAAATTGTTGAAAACCACATTCTTTGTCGAAAATATCTTCAACTGTATTGAAACACTGATTTTGATCGGGAAAGTAATGTCGAGATTTTTAGAAAATATTTATCAAAGAAGTGAATTCTTCCTCTTGCCTCCATGTGCCAAAATGATTTCAAACATAAGATGCACATGTTGAGGGGGAGCCGTTTTTCTAAAATATCAAAAACAACTCAGGTACAAAATGCTTTGATCATGTATCACAAGTACTTGGATTGTTGTTCAAATGGTTTTCAATTGGTTCCAATGGCTGATGAACAATACCAAAAAGACCGGCCAAATTTACTTTATGTATGGTGATATAAGGATGGTTAGGTTAGGTATTCGTTCCCACGATTCCGCCAGAGCCGGAGGGATCTACCCAGGGACAATCCACTAGATAGTGTAGAAGTCCTTAGGTATGATGATAAAAGGAGTAAAGTGAGATATGGGAAGAGTGCGGACTGAGATAGAGCTAGAACCGAACAAACCCAACAAGGTTCTAGTTATGAAATTTTGGTAAGCACTGAAGGGGTTGAAGAATGAAAAAGAAATGAATGATAAAAGGGTGAAAAGAAATAGCCCTCCATTATTTCAACCTTAGGGCAGAAACCGGGTTCAATTCATATGCTACTGGGTGTTACCTAGGTAACACCGGTATTGAAGACAAGACGTCATGGACCCAGTGACGCACTGCATTACAACTTCCCAAGCTACTCAAGTTCCTCTTAAAAGGACTTGTTTCATTCTCATAGGGGAACCTACATTATCTATCGACTTTCTCTTAGAGATGGTTGATAATGAAGAAGGAGACCCTCTCCCTAGTCTCCGGCATAGGAACCAAATGTGCACAATTGAGTCTAGAGCTACGAGATCATCAATAAATCTCATTAAAGACACAATCAATGAATACTCTATGTTTCACACAATGTAGAAAGAGAGAATATACTTTTAGAGTCCTACGCATTATCCTTGTTGTATTGCCAGAACATCTGAATGATATGCAAACATATTCACAATGAAGATGGAAAGCCTTCTAAAGCCAACATCAAACAAGCTCTTGGTAGGTGGCATGTGAGATCTATCCAATAGATCAACCACGTGACAACTGAACAGAAACAATGGGGCGATTCAAATTTTTGAATCAATCCTGGTTCAGGTTATGGATTGACGGATACCTTTGAAAAACCGTCGTTGTGCTTAAAACTCTTCTCTCTAGCACATCGACTTTGTTAATATTTCAAAATAAAAGGTGTTTATGATTGATAATTGATTTTCTTTAAAACCTTCGTTGTATTGCAAAAACACTTTATTTTGAGCAGTACACGATTGTTTTTCAAATCTCTTTCCATCAATCAGTGAATCTCAAATTATTTGGGTTCACTCACTCCGTGTTGTCTTCTTTGAGACGTTCGGTTTGAGAACGCTAGAAGCAAATTGCGAAACCTTGTCAAGGAGATTCTTCAAAATTATACGATCAGAGCGTACTTGTAATCGATCAAGGAACCGTGGGCCATGTACCTCAATTCAACGAAAGTGATCAAAGACACTTTCGCGCGATTTATTGCTAACTGTTGTATGCGGTACTGCACCCGCGTTTGCAGCTGATCGTAATGGAAAGGTCAATCCATAGCCGAATGCTCACACAACACATTCATTTCAAAAGAAATCATGATAAGTGCATCAATGACTCTGATATTATCACTCCATGCTTCTCCTACTCTTTTGCAAATATCATGAATCAACTAAAGCTTCGCTACTCTGATAAGAATAAATCATGATCGAATGTGAGCATGTCGGTCCACTATTACAACGTCATAATGTCAACACCACAATGGAAGAGTCAGAGATTTATGCAAGTCGATGATCTCAAAGCGGCTCAAACTCATCATCACGTGGATCGGTTAAAGACCTCCACTTGAATTATCCAAACGTGGAAAACATGAAGAATCAAAGACTACGAGCTACAGAGCAATGAACTTAAACAAGAATCCAAGAACAATCTTAATAAAATATCTTTTTGTATTCTGTGTAAATTGAGGTGACCTCCCTTGGGGGAGATTGTTAGGAATTAGAAAATTCAGTCATTAAAGTGTCGGTCACCTCAAGTATATGTATTTGATGAGTGTAAATAGTCATCATTTTTGTAATATAAAAAGTTGCAAAATCATCACGAAAACACTCGAAGCTACACATCAAAATGATCAAAATATCACAAATCAGTGTTTTATGTGTTTTAAAATGCAAAAATATCCAAAATCGGCATAAGAAAACATATCAAATTTGTAAAAAATTCCAGTTTAGTCCCCTAAGTTTTTAAAGTTGTCAAAAAAAGCAGGTCCACGAGCACATAATTTCAAAAGTAAAAGTCACCAAGGTCCTTTTAAAATCAAAAAGTTGTCAAATTTGGTCCTTTGGTGAAAAATATCAAAAGTTTGAGAAAATTACAAGTTTAGTCCTTCAACTTTCAAAATTGGCAGAAATGGCCCCTGGAAAATGGCAAAATGTCAGCTTTGGTCCTTGTACTTTTGGAACTTGTCACTTTCAACCCTTGGATCAACTTCCCTGAATTGGCAGATATGGCCCCTTGATTTTCAGATTTTACACATAAGACCCTTGGATTATTAAACCCTTTCACCCATTTTGGACCCTTGCACTAACCTTGGACCCCTGTCAAATTGAATTATGAACCCCCTGTGTATTATTAGCCTTTGAGTCAAACCACCATGGCGCCAAAAGTCATCACTTTCCCTGCTAAACATCCCTATGACTAGCTTTTTCCCCCCATCCCCCTCTTCCGTCACTTTCAAACCTGTTCCCCCACCTACAACAAGCCTCCAAGATGCATTTAATGCACCTCCCCCCTCCTCACTCAACCCCAGTTGTCAAAGGCCAAAAATGGCGCCAAATCTATGTTTAAACGGTTGAGATGATTTTGAAGCAATCCAAGGGCTAGGAATGGTGGGAAAGATTCAGAAGAGAGAGAGAGTAGCTTTGGGATATAAAAGACAGGGGAAGGAAGCAAAAAAAGATATATATTTTTAGTTTTAAAATTTTTATCTATGTCGTTTTTTACATAAAAGCTTTAGTTTAGTATCAAGCTTGTAATCTTTTGTTAAATTGTGTTAACTTAAAGTATTTAAGTGTTTTAAAACTCAATTCAAGTACCAATTTTCAGTTATTGTTACAATTCTCATTTTGTATCCTTTGTTGAAAATTTCTATCTTTAAATCTTGTATGCTAGCTCTTATTAGCTTATTCTTAAGCTTAAATAGATTCATTTCAGCTTATGGTACCTTGTTATAAGCTTGTGCTCAAATTCTAAGCTACATTGGATATTGGTCAACGAAAGTCAAAATGGGTCAATATGGCAATGGAATTGGTCAAATGGTGAAGCAGCTATGGAAATGGGTTGATTTAGGTCTAGTGGGTTGATTTAAATAGGTTAGAGATCTTGGTTCACTGGTTTGCAAGCTATAGCAGCTTTGGACTTTTGTAAGTCATTTTCAAGTTTCTTTGCATTGTTTGATTTTGTAGTTAAAACTGGTTCCAATCTGTCTTTAACATAGTGTTTAGGTTAAATAAACTTAGATTGATCACAATTACAAGTTGGTTAAGAGTTTTGGTCAGTTTGCACTTAAAACAGTAGTTATAGGGGTGTTTGGATCAGTGACTCAATCTGTCTTAAAGACATTCAGTCAAGATTGCTTCTTGTTGTTTCATGTGTCTTAAGCTCATTTAAGCATATTTCAGTCATAGTTTGGTGCCTAACACCACAAAAGTCAACATTTTACTTAAATCTGTCTCTTTGCTTAGATGCGATGTGGTTTTGGATTTGCATTCACCCATTTTGTGTTTAAAAGGCTTAAACATAGCTTGCTTCATTCTCATTTCATCAAAATATAACAACATCAGTCCTTAAATTACATCCAAATCTCAAGATAGTCAAACTGTGCATCTATTTAAAAAGTCAAAATGGTGTAAAAATGGATTTGTGCAGATCTTACAGGCTGATCCACAGGATTCATTAAAGCTTTTGAGGCTCTGAATTTTGGTTTACAAGTAGTTTAATAGGTGTTCTTTAAGTTCTCACTTCTGGTTTTAGCTTTAACCCTCTGGATTAACTTGTGCATAAGCTCAAAGTGAGCCTCAGTTCCCCTGCTCACTGAACTCAGTGAATGCTGAGATTTGCTCAGATTTTGTGCAAGGTGCACAGAGCTTATTAGAGTTTCTCATGGCCTGAATTTTGGTACTATTGGTCTCACCCAGGTCTTGTCCAAGATCCAATTCATAGTTTTCCTTTTGAGCTTATTTCTAAGCTTGTGCTAGTGCTTAAAGTTAGTCCCCATAAGCTGTTTTGGCTTTTATAAGCTCAAACATCAAAATCTGTTGTATCTTGCATCTCAGAGGTTCAAGCTTGTTGATTTAAGTTGCATTTTGTCACAATTAGCTTATTTAGGCTTGTGTATCAGTTTGGTAGCTTTTGGTGAGCTTTTGGCTTATTTAAGTGCTTATTATTAAGATCATTCCACATCAGTTTCATAATCTTGTACACAAGCACCTGTTTTTATATTTTTCTCAGATTTAGAATATAATTTTAGAGTTTTCCTGAATTTTTCATATTTTTCTAAGTCATTTTGCTATTTTTCTTGATTTTTATTAGTTTTTAAGCACTTTTAAATAGCATTTAATACAAAAAATTAAAAAAAGGTCCAAAAATATAAGTTTTCATTTTTCTTAGGTTTAGATAAATATAAAAAGTAGAAAAAGTAATTTTCCAGATTTTTCATAGTTCATTTTGTAATTTTTAGTAATTTAATTAGTTTTTAATAGTTTAAAATTCCTAAAAAATAGAAAAATAATCAGAGAAATACAAAAAAATAGTTTTGAAAATTCTATTTTGATATTTTAGATTTTTCTAAGTCTTAATTTTATTTTTCTAGCCTCATTTCCTATTTTCTTGTATTTTAGGTAATTAATTAATAGTTAAAAACAGTTTTAAATTAGATAATTAGTTATAAAATTAATTTTCTTTTTCCATAAATTTTCTCTTATCATTAGGATGGTAAAAACATCATTTTCATATTTTTAGGGTTAATATTGCTTTAGTTTCACGTTTTTAGTTGTACGTCGCGTAGATTTTTAATTCAGTTTTATAAAAACATAAAAACAAAAACATCATTTTAATTATAGTGATAGCGTTTATTTAATAGATTTTATCTTTTTAACTTTCTTTAATTTGCATTTAAGCCGTTTTTATTTGTTGGCTTTTCCTGTAGTTATAATAATCTAAAATCTCCTTTTCCGTTCAAATCTCCCGATCACTAAACGTTTGATAATCCATTGCATAGCTTCATTTGGGACATAACGCAGGAAACACTATACTCCTCGATTCTTCATTGATTTCGTTCTGAGCGGTTTAAAATTTGTTCGGTCATATTCACAAGTGGCGGGCTTGTGTGATTTAGCTTGACCGTTCTGCGCGCATCAAATTTTTGGCCGGCTAAGCTGTGCTAATATCCTACGTTTAGCAGATTAGTAATTTGGATATTCACTCTTTGTTCATACCATCCATCTGTATATGTTTATATTTTTCTTATCCAAAACCCCAAAAATATTCTTCTCATTCCTCTTATTCGTTGATTCTATTTCTCTTAACCTCTTTTGCCGTTTAATTCTATTCTTCGTATCCTCTCAACCATTTGATTCTCTTCTTAATCCTCTAAATGTTTAATTCTTATGTCGAAATTCGTCAACTTCATCATCGAGAAATGTGTGTGGTGTGGAGGGCCTAGTTCAAGCGAATTTTGCAATTCGTGTGAATTATCCATCAAAAATGCTTTTCAAAGTTATTTCGACCAACCGCCACAACCTGAAATACACTCTAATCTTGACAAACCCAGTTCAAACATGGAGCTACCCCAAGCACCCATCGAGGATTACGAGGACAACCTCTTTGAATCTAGAGCCCGTAATCTAATCGAACAAATTTATGTCGATGAAAAAAGGTTAAGAATTAGAATTGATTCGATGAACCGTTCAAACCCGGTGACTAGCAAGGATGACTTGCCTAATCTTCACGTTCCCAAGAACCAAGCCGGAACCATAGCGGAAGTGGTGGAAATTGCTAGCTCTCGGAGCACACCACTTGTCCCACCTCCGATTTTTTGAATGTTCTTCGAGACTTGATAGTCATTCGGATCACCATGTTGGTTTTGATGATTCTTTGAATAAACCGATTCCTCTTCATAACTCTCAAATGCAATCGTTTATTCCTTGTGTCGGTTGTGGTGAGCCTCTTTATGGTTCACCCTGGTTGTGTACTTGTGTACAATGTGGTAATGATATCCATAACGGGAGTTGTTTGTTTTGTGGTTCGAGGAATTCATTTGATTATGATCCTAATCAGAACTCATTTAACGACTCCTCTAACTTTTCCATTACCCACCACGGCCCGACTTATCTTCATATAACCAACAGTTTTCTGTTGTGAATTTTGTGGAGGTCTCACCAAGGATTTGAGTGTCAATCCGGAAACCGCGTTTGTCTATGAGCAGTTTTCGGTGATGCTCGAGTTTTGGTTATGACCAATATCCATATAGTTCACTGTCAGACTCAACAGTTTTCTTGTTGTGATGCTGGAGGTCCCCATTTCAAATCGATTGTCAAACAGGGAATCCATTTCCTTGTAACAATCATGACTCTCACATGTTTGATAAATTCCAACCTCCACAGCACTATACGGTTTCAAACTCCATCGAGCCGTTGTCTCATGAAATCTCCTAGGATCTTGAAACCGCAATGAAAAAACTTGATGATATAGTTCAAAACTTTAAGAATCAAGTGAGTGGTGAAAAGACCATAGGAGAATTGCTGGCAAGAGCGAGAAGCCATGTCGAGGGAAGAATTATTAGCCCTAGAGCATGCAGCTCTAAAGCGTTCCCAATTTCTTAAGGCAGCTCTATATGATGATAGCGGAGGAGTTTTATCCTTTTAGAAATAATAATTCTCAACCCCCGGTCAGTTGATATCCCAGCAGTTGAGATTCCATCTCAAACAACTGCTATCACACCCGAGCTCCCACTCATCTCTTATTATGGGGGCGAGCATCTCGACACTTGTTCTGGAAAAATGGGGCGAATTCATAAAGTCTAGTGTTGAGGACCTTGTCCCAATCCCAAGAGAGTCACAGGAAATTCTTGATCATGTGTGTGACATCCCTCCTCTTGTCTTCCAAAGCAGATCATGTTGAGATGCTCTCCAGATTCATGATGATGATTAGTTATCTTGTGGAGACATCGTTTATGCGATTTACCCTAAGCTTGGAAGAATGATGAGATGACGAAATCAAAGATGAAGCTCTTCGAGCAACATTATTGAATGTCAGTCTTCTCATTTCTAAAATCGAGGCTTTCAAAGAGAACCCTATTTCATCTCCTACCCCCATTAAGGGGTGACATTCTTCCGATGATTCTATTCGAGATGAAAGCCTCTGTTTTGATAATATGGGAGAAAGATTAGTGGCAGTACCACCGATTCTCATAATTCTCTCTCGATCATGAATCATTTACTTTTGAGGAGTTCGCGGTGAACCCACTCATATCAATTCTGAATATGATTCATTCACCTTCATGGAGTTCTCGATGAACTCTCTCATATCATATCTCCGGTATGATAACTTCTACTTTGATCTAGACACACCCGAGATATGTCTAGACCAATTGAGCTTAACTGAGGAGATTCATGAAACTATGAATTCTCCTATTGAAGATGAAGAGTTAATCATGATTTCTATCATGATTTTCTTTCTTTCTTCATATATTACGTCACTTCTCCGTTCTTCACTCCTTGGGAATGAAGACATTATCTTTGATCCCGGCATTTTCATGTACCATTATCTTGAGCCGGTTCTATGTATATCTCATCGGTGTGGAACTTTCACGTGCTTCAATGTTTATCCAAACATCTTGAATGAAAGTCCGATGGAGATTATTTCTTCCACTTTGCTTCCCCATGAACAAATTAATTCGGGGTCGAGTCAAGCTAGCGACTCGGTAATCAAAAACAGTAGCATGCTATATGGGTTTTCACCCATATTTCTGACTTCTTTCTATTTTCTACCACCCTAGTGTGGGTTGCCCACATGTTAAAAAAAAATCTTCTTTCTAAATAATGGCCGTAGTATTTCCCTTTTACGTTCTTTGTTTCGGCATAACGCCGGTACTTTGAATATTGAGGGCAATATTCATTTCTAAGTGTGGGGGGTAATTCTCACGAATTTCATATATTATCCGCCCTAATTCCCGCTTTTTGGCCAAAATTTTTTGGAGTAAGTGTTCTACACTTACTCAATTGGTTATCGATCCGCCTTGTCTATAAGACAAAAGGATTGGCTAATCCAGGAACAAACGGCTCTTGGTAAAGATTTCTCAAATCCGTTTATATGGCTTGCAATTTGCCCAAAATTGTATGGTTCTCAACTCACCATATCCTAAAAAGTGAAGAGTTGGCTAGCCCGCAAGGTTATGGCTTGTGGTAAAGGCGGTGGAAAAACCATAATTGGTAATCAGCTCACCAAAGATAATACTGATAATTTATCAAAGAGTTGGCTAGTCGGAAAGGGTGCGGCTTCGGTAAAGACACATCAAATCCGTTATATGGTTTATGATTTGCCAATAAATCAGATGGTTATCGATGTACCATGGTTTCTTACTTGAATGAAACATTTGGCTACTCGAAGTAATGGCTTCGGTAAAGAGATCAAAACCATTAAGTTTTTCTCAAAAGATTGCTAGGGACTAGCAATAGTTTAGTGTGGGGATTGATGAGTGTGTAAATACTCATCATTTTTGTACAATATAAACTGCAAAATCATCTGAAAACACTTAGAAAACACATCAAAATGATCAAAATATCACAATCGTCAGTGTTTTTATGTGTTTTAAATGCTAAAATGTCAAAATCAGATGAAAAACATATCAAATTTGCAAAAATTGCAGTTTTAGTCCCCTAAGTTTTAAAAGTTGTCAAAAACAGTCCCTGAGCACATAATTTCAAAGTAAAGTCACCAAAGGTCCTTTTAAAATCAAAAGTTGTCAAATTTAGTCCTTTGGTGAAAAATATCAAAAGTTTGAGAAAATTACAAGTTTAGTCCTTCAACTTTCAAAATTGGCAGAAATGGCCCCTGGAAAATGGCAAAATGTCAGCTTTGGTCCTTGTACTTTTGGAACTTGTCACTTTCAACCCTTGGATCAACTTCCCTGAATTGGCAGATATGGCCCCTTGATTTTCAGATTTTACACATAAGACCCTTGGATTATTAAACCCTTTCACCCATTTTGGACCCTTGCACTAACCTTGGACCCCTGTCAAATTGAATTATGAACCCCTTGTATTATTAGCCCTGGTCAAACCACCATGGCCAAAAGTCATCACTCTCAACTGCTATCCACCTGCTAGCTTTCCCCCATCCCCCCTCCTCTCCAATCACTCAAACCTGTTCCCCACCTACTACAAGCCTCCAAGATGCATTTAATGCACCTCCCCCTCCTCCTCAGCCCAGTTGTCAAAGGCCAAAAATGGCGCCAAATCTATGTTTAAACGGTTGAGATGATTTTGAAGCAATCCAAGGGCTAGGAATGGTGGGAAAGATTCAGAAGAGAGAGAGAGTAGCTTTGGGATATAAAAGACAGGGGAAGGAAGCAAAAAAGATATATATTTTAGTTTTAAAATTTTTTATCTATGTCGTTTTTACATAAAAGCTTTAGTTTAGTATCAAGCTTGTAATCTTTTGTTAAATTGTGTTAACTTAAAGTATTTAAGTGTTTTAAAACTCAATTCAAGTACCAATTTTCAGTTATTGTTACAATTCTCATTTTGTATCCTTTCGTTGAAAATTTCTATCTTTAAATCTTGTATGCTAGCTCTTATTAGCTTATTCTTAAGCTTAAATAGATTCATTTCAAACTTATGGTACCTTGTTATAAGCTTGTGCTCAAATTCTAAGCTACATTGGATATTGGTCAACGAAAGTCAAAATGGGTCAATATGGCAATGGAATTGGTCAAATGGTGAAGCAGCTATGGAAATGGGTTGATTTAGGTCTAGTGGGTTGATTTAAATAGGTTAGAGATCTTGGTTCACTGGTTTGCAAGCTATAGCGACTTTGGACTTTTGTAAGTCATTTTCAAGTTTCTTTGCATTGTTTGATTTTGTAGTTAAAACTGGTTCCAATCTGTCTTTACAGTAGTGTTTAGGTTAAATAAACTTAGATTGATCACAATTACAAGTTGGTTAAGAGTTTTGGTCAGTTTGCACTTAAAGCTTGATAGTTATAGGGGTGTTTGGATCGGTGACTCAATCTGTCTTAAAGACACATTCATGATTGCTTCTTGTTGTTTCATGTGTCTTAAGCTCATTTAAGCATATTTCAGTCATAGTTTGGTGCCTAACACCACAAAAGTCAACATTTTACTTAAATCTTCTCTGCTTATGCGATGTGGTTTTGGATTTGCATTCACCCATTTTGTGTTTAAAAGGCTTAAACATAGCTTGCTTCATTCTCATTTCATCAAAATATAACAACATCAGTCCTTAAATTACATCCAAATCTCAAGATAGTCAAACTGTGCATCTATTTAAAAGTCAAAATGGTGTAAAAGTGGATTTGCGAGATCTTCGGTGATCCACAGGATTCATTAAAGCTTTTGAGGCTCTGAATTTTGGTTTACAAGTAGTTTAATAGGTGTTCTTTAAGTTCTCACTTCTGGTTTTAGCTTTAACCCTCTGGATTAACTTGTGCATAAGCTCAAAGTGAGCCTCGGTTCCGCTCAACTTTGAACTCGGTGAATCTTGAGATTTGCTCAGATTTTGTGCAAGGTGCACAGAGCTTATTAGAGTTTCTCATGGCCTGAATTTTGGTACTATTGGTCTCACCCAGGTCTTGTCCAAGATCCAATTCATAGTTTTCCTTTTGAGCTTATTTCTAAGCTTGTGCTAGTGCTTAAAGTTAGTCCCCATAAAATTGTTTTGGCTTTTATAAGCTCAAACATCAAAATCTGTTGTATCTTGCATCTCAGAGGTTCAAGCTTGTTGATTTAAGTTGCATTTTGTCACAATTAGCTTATTTAGGCTTGTGTATCAGTTTGGTAGCTTTTGGTGAGCTTTTGGCTTATTTAAGTGCTTATTATTAAGATCATTCCACATCAGTTTCATAATCTTGTACACAAGCACCTGTTTTTATATTTTTCTCAGATTTAGAATATAATTTTAGAGTTTTCCTGAATTTTTCATATTTTTCTAAGTCATTTTGCTATTTTTCTTGATTTTTATTAGTTTTAAGCACTTTTAAATAGCATTTAATACAAAAAATTAAAAAAAGGTCCAAAAATATAAGTTTTCATTTTTCTTAGGTTTAGATAAATATAAAAAGTAGAAAAAGTAATTTTCCAGATTTTTCATAGTTCATTTTGTAATTTTTAGTAATTTAATTAGTTTTTAATAGTTTAAAATTCCTAAAAAATAGAAAAATAATCAGAGAAATACAAAAAAATAGTTTTGAAAATTCTATTTTGATATTTTAGATTTTTCTAAGTCTTAATTTTATTTTTCTAGCCTCATTTCCTATTTTCTTGTATTTTAGGTAATTAATTAATAGTTAAAAACAGTTTTAAATTAGATAATTAGTTATAAAATTAATTTTCTTTTTCCATAAATTTTCTCTTATCATTAGGATGGTAAAAACATCATTTTCATATTTTTAGGGTTAATATTGCTTTAGTTTCACGTTTTTAGTTGTACGTCGCGTAGATTTTTAATTGATTTTATAAAACATAAAAACAAAAACATCATTTTAATTATAGTGATAGCGTTTATTTAATAGATTTTATCTTTTTAACTTTCTTTAATTTGCATTTAAGCCGTTGTAATTTGTTGGCTTTTCCTAGTTATAATAATCTAAAATCTCCTTTTCGTTCAAATCTCCGATCACTAAACGTTTGATAATCCATTGCATAGCTCGGCTGGGACATAACGACCGGAAACACTATACTCCTCATTTCTTCATTGATTTCGTTCTGGCGGTTTTAAGTTTGGTTCACGGTCCGCCATTCACAAGTGGCGGGCTTGTGTGATTTAAGCAGTGCGCCTTATCGATATTCGTTAGAAAGCTCGTAGTCGTAGTCAAGTTATGTTATTAAGTAGTTTGTTAAGTAACACCGTGGAGGACGGACGGGTCTTTACCCACTGTATGCCTGATCCACAGCCCGTAGGTGGCGTTTATTGTAAAACACTATAAATACCCTCTACCTCCCAAGGTAGAGGGTTGGAGCTTCAATACCATTTTTCTTTGTTTCACATAGTTCCCAACTCTCTTCCCTTTCTCTCTCTAGAACTTTCTCTCTCTAAACATTTGTATTCGCCTCTTATGATTGTGGTTTGATGTGTTTGTGAAATCCTATAACTTACACATACGCTAAATGCAACCGTGATTCCTATGAAAGTGAGTTAGGTTTATTTTCATTTTTCTTTTTATTTTTTAGAATTACGCTTGTTGGTAGTGTGATTTCAGGGAATGAAGTTGGCTCGTGGATGCTTAAGCGAAGGCACGATTCTTTTCGTGGGCCTTCTTTCTTTTTGGAGCAAATTTCAGGGAAGTTCTCGCTCTAATTCTACTTTTCTCTTTACCTTTATTTAACGTCTAGTACAAAAGAGACTTTATACATTTCAAGTGGGGGGACGGGAGTAGAATTATCTCTTGAACTTTATTTTGCCCTTGTTTTTCTAGTTTATTTTGAAAAATTATGCCATTTTTAAAATTTTTACATGTTTTTCTTAACCTAACTAGATTAGACCTTAGCCGAGCACATTATAACCCTTGATATTATATGGTGAGTTTAGCCTTATCCGTTTCCAAATTTTTACCCTAAATCCACCAAATTATGAGTGTGTCGGTAGCTTGTAAACTTTAGAACTTGGCCTTTGCATCATTTCAAGACCATAGACGAGGTATGTTGAGTTAGCTTAATGTATTTGGACTTTTCAGTTTAAGAAGGAAATATTATAGGATTATCACCCAAATAGCCTTTCATTGTGTGTTTATCGATTAGTCACCTCGACTTCTCGACCCCCATGTTAAACCCTTTTGTTGCACTCACCTTTAGTGCAAGATACCCCTAGATACACCCGTCTGAGTCATTCCATTCATTTTGTTCACCCAACATATTGTTTCGTTACACCCATACACCTTAGCCTACCCTGTAGTCTTTATTTGTGATTGGGAAGTCATTGTTCGCCTAAGTGCAAGTTTCAAGTCGAAAGGTTCGGGAATCACACTTTCGTCGACGACATATTTTTGAAGATCATTAAAGATCCCCCAAATTCTCATATTGTTCATCTCAAGTGGGGGGATGCTATGTTTAGTAGTTATGAAAAAAAAAGAAAAAAAAGAAGATGAAGTGATTCAAAAAAAAGTTATAGTTATTGTTTGTAAAGTGCGAAGTTATAACACTATGTTTATGAGCTCATTATAGATTTAGTATCGAGGAGGCCACATCGGTCACATTTGAAGAATGGAGTTGGTAATTGCACCAACAGTTGAAGAAAATGTAATGTGCCCATCATGACGTCCTCTAATGGCACATCTACCTTGTATATCATGATCCGGTTTCTTAGCTTTGAAAGTTGAACTTTGGATGAACGGTAAGCGGTGATGACTTGGTTATAGATTTAGACTATTTGCTTGATATTTTTACTTTACATCAATTATATCCCATGTCTTATCCTACCCTTTAGTCATGAAGCGTGTCTAGGTGATGCAGCGAGCAATCTTTGGTGTCTTGGCCATGGATTTGGTCATGTATCATTGATTTTGTTCACTTCGCCGTGACATGTTAGTAATGACGATTCACCCTTAACCTTTGTCGTGTCTACCCATATTGCCTTCGAGAATTGTTTAGTCCTTAACTCTAGTGGTGGAGATTTGTGTAACCTCCAAGCTTATGATAGAATACATGCTATGACTGTGCGTTGAGTGATCACCCGAAATTGACACTTAGAATAGTTGAGAGATTTGAGTGTTTTGTTCCCATTTAGGTGAGGTGTTCGGCTTTGTTTTATTCTAGCATAAGGGATTTGTAAACTTATATTTTCTAGGTAATGGGAGATATCTTTTTAGGAATCTATCTAATAAGGTCTACTTGAGGGCAAGTAGAGTTCAAGTGGGGGATATTCGATAACATCAAATAGTTCGAATATTAAGTGTCAATTTTCCCGATAATGCTCGTATTTTATATCATTTATATGGATTTACGCTTGTTTTCCTCTATATTTCACTTTCGGGTAAATTACGAGCATTGGAGCTAATGAGGCGGATTTGGAGTTTATTGAAGATATATATGATAGTATGCCCATTTTGAAGTAATTACGGCGTAATCTGTTCTCTCACATTCTGGCGAATGTAGCGAGCGTGACTCGAAAACCAACTCAATGAAGATTACGGCGTAACTCCATCTTAGGATTACGCCGTAACTAATTAGGTCAAATGATGTTCCACGCCATGCAAACTCGTACGTACTCTTTCCACAACGGCGTAATCATGATTTATTGAAGATACGGCGTAACTCATTCCATGTGTTACGCTGTGATAACAAGCTTTTCGAGCAAAATACGAAGATATTGATGTTACGGCGTAACTCTCAACTTAAGTTACGCCGTAACCAGATCTGGCCTATAAATACCGCCCAAAATTATGTATTTCTCATCATTTACTCCACACACAAAATCAGGGAACGTGGGTAGGAGGCTGAAGGCATATCTCGAGGAGCATACGGAGCCATCTCCAAGGGAGAAATCACTCCCTAACGAAAAGCATTAGCGATTTATCATTTCTTTTACTTTCAATTCATGTATTTCATTATGTTAAACATTGAATCGATTGTTTCATTTAATATGATCGGCTAAGCACCTCTGGTGCTAGCCTAGTTATGATTCCTTAATTGTTTTGTTTATGTTTACATTGCTTCCGTATAATTGTTTCTAGTGTATGCATGCATAGTTTGTTGGTAGCTACCCTTGTTTTAGTAGTTTTGAATGGCGGTAGTGTCTAGTTACTTAGAAGATATGACCAACTGACCCTAAGTAGGTAGAATGAGTGGGAAGGGTAAGAATTGACCAATTGGCGACCCTTCTTCGCTTGTGCGATTTGACCCACTGATCACCTACCGTTTGGATGAACTTAAGAAGTTAGGGATGAGTTTTTAAGATGCTAGCGCCTGGGCACTCATTTTTATGAATCTTGCATGTAGCGGAACTTAATGACTTGGCTTAGGGGACTAAAAACAACTGGACTTTAAGGGTAGTAGCTTGATCTCCGGTGGAAACCTTTGATGATAGGTTAGGACGAATTGATCAAATGTTGTCCTAGCGACTTAAAACCCCACTTGAAGCAATTAGAAGTAATTAAACGTGAACTTAACATGATAGGATGAGTAACTAGGTTAGCACACTTCTCCTCTATTGATCACAACCCTTGCCTTTATTCGCTTTCCTTTATTTCTTGTCTTTAGTTATTAATTAATCATTTCAACCTTAAAATTTGTGACACATAGACTTAATTAGAATCCGCTCACATAGCTTTTGGGACGACCTCGGTTTTACCGAGTACTACACTACACACGGTCGGGTACACTGCCCGTTAGTGCATAAGGGTAGACCATAGGTATAACGAGACAATTATAAATATTAAAACCTGGTCAGTAAAACCTGCATCAAAGAAATAGATTTGAATACTTCTAGTTGTAAATTTTCTCTTAGTTCTATGGAAGTTCCTTGTTTTGATGAACTGGATCCTCAACCAAAACCATTACTCAATTTTCCATCCGTAGATGTGAATTTAGGAATTGAAATAGTCCCCGATCCACCCATCAAACCATATAATTTGGGTAATGTTAAGATAAAGGTAATAGACTCAAATCCATGTGAAGTGGAAGCAAATATAGGCGTTAAACATAACATTACACACTTACATCACCCATTTAAGATTGATTACAAGAAATATTATAGGTTTAAACCGGTTTTATTAGGTCAAGATGGATTTTTAAATAGGATTCTTTAGAAGCTGATAGAAGATGATCTCTTTTTAGAAGAAAACTTTGATTTACTCATTGACCCAAATGTATAAATTAAGGTTAAGATAAAAGAAGCACACCCTTTTGAGCATATAATTCAACCACTAATCTATCATCATATGCCTCCCTTCCACCGAGATGGTGTGTATTGCTACTATCACCCGCACTTAATCTTAAGTATATGGAAAACCTCCCCTTTATCCGTTATATAAGGATGGAGCCAGGCTCGTGACTCGAAAAAAAGCAAGTATTTCTCGGGAGGCAACCCGAGCATATTTTATTTACTTACTTGTTTGCTTTAATTTTTGTTTGTTTGTGTCATATATATGCTTCATCATTATTGTTTAATTTTCATGTTTCGAATAAATTTGTGAAAATGTTTTATTTTGTTTTTAACCTCGTCATAATTACATATAAATGTAGTTTACAAAAAGATAAGTTTAGAAAAGTTCACATTTGTTTAAAAGAATAAAAATCGAACATGAAAATTTACAACTGATGATGAACATATATTCTATCATATTTGTGTGTTTGTTTGAGTCAAATGCTTGTATCGAGCCACAATTAATGTTTTGCAGATAATTACAGGTTTTAAAATATTGATTTTTCCAGAAATTTTTCAGAAAATGAAACTTAAAATTCTGTCAGGTCAATCCTGACGGCGTCAGATTTAGGACATGACGACGTCAGGCACTGTAGCAACAGTTTTCCAGATTTTTATTTTTCTGTCGCAACATAATTTTTGAAATTTTCCAGAAGTTTTAAAATTTCAGAATTCTGTAAACATTTATTTTGCAAGCATTATATCTTATTCGCTTTCAAGGATAGTTTTTATTATATATAGTGTTTACCGCTGATTTTATGCGAGTTTTCGTGTTCGTTTTCTTAGAAATTTATAGGTTATATTAGACAAGAAGATTCAAGTACATATTGGAATAGAAGCATATCATTGATTTAATCTTCTTGGAGGAGGATTTAACCATATTTTTATCGTCTAGGCCGATCAAATCAGGGGAGTATTAGTTTCTCCTATATCTTTTATTTTTTCCGTTATCATAACTTTGATATTTTTAAGAACATTGGGGACAATGTTCAATTTAATTGTAAGGAGGGAAAAAGGGACACCTTAGAAACTAATCACTTACTTGATAGTAGTATTTATTTTGTTTTTAAGTAATTATGTAATAAACCGATTGAAATACTTGTTAGGGTAATTTTAACACCTAATTAAAAAAAATTATGATATTCTGAGTAAAACTTTAGTTTTAATAAAGCGTCTCATGGATAGGAATTATATAGCTAGCATAAAAACCCTTACCACTCAAATTCTACCCCAAAAATGTGATGTTCGCCTTTAGATATATAGGATAAAAACATTCACTCTTAATGCTTATGAGTGTACCGGTAGTATATAGATTTTAGAACTTGTTTTGTGATGCATTTCAAGATCGCTAGTGGGACTACATTCGTGTAGTTATGATTAACTAAATGATAAGAGGCATTATGATAACCCTTATTTTAAACCTGTTTATTATAATTAATTGCCTACATTGGCCAAGTAATTACCCCACACTCTTGCTATGTACTCATTTTTAGTACAAGATATCCCTAGTTAACCCCTCTGAGCCAATCCTTTACGCGGTTCTCGTAATATTTTGGTGGATCCCGTAATATTAGTGCAATATTGTATTATGTTTAAACCCCTAGTTCAATTGTCTAGTTGATTACATGGTTGCTAAGTCGAGTCATATCTTGTATATACAGTTTTGGGATGATTGTAACTCATGGGTTAAGTAGTATTTTAAGGATTAACGAGAAAGAACGTTAAATTCAAATTCCCTTATCTACGTAATTAAGTACTGATCCTTGAAATTCGGGTCATTAGTTAGTTTTTATATATTTAAAAGTTCAAGTGTAGGGATGCAACTATGAATCCCTTAGTTATTATGTATTATTTTACGGATGGTAGGGAAAAAGCGTATAAAAAAAACAAAAAAATGGAAAAAAAGAAAGAATAAAAATAGAAAAGAAAGAAAGAAAACATACGGACTACCATCCTGCCACTATCCTTTATCTTATTCTTTTTGTTTAAGTCAAGAAAGAAAGAAAAAAATACAAAAAGAGTTAGAAGTTAGTGAGTCGAGTCTTGACTTAGCAACGCCACATTTTGCATGTGATTAACTTAGATGATTGACTTGCCACCAGTAAAATTCCCTATATCCAACCTAATCGTGTTTTCCATACCCTTACACCTAACGTTACAACCCTTTAAATGTCGACTTTGATAGTCTATCCTAGGTGCTTACGCCAAAGCGGTCGAGGTTTAATCCATTCTCAAGCCTATGATAATTTATGTGCTATGACAGGTAGAGAGTGTTATATTTTCCCATTTCCATGCATATTATACAACTTATACACCCGAGAGATGAGAGAATCCAAACACTTTATGTGAGGTGCTAGTATATAATTTTCGTTCTTGTTTTGACTATTGTAGAGCTTGTAGATATTGTAAAATATTTTAAACAATGTTAAATGCCCCATAACTTGTAAATTGATTGGATAAAAGCACATTTTCTTGAGGACAAGCAAATCCCAAATGTATGAATATTTGATAACAATTTAAAACATGCGTTTTTAGGGGGTCATTTAAAATGTGCGTTTTTAGGGGGTCAATTATTACCCTAAATCGTTTCTTTTCACATTTTAGGTACTTGGGAGGCAAAAGATGAAAACCGGCATATTTTGGTCTAAAATGGACAAGAAATGGAAGAAAATGACCAAGTCAAGAATCTCTCTGGAAAAGGGCTCCAGACGGCATCACAGTTATAAGGTGACGCCGTCACTTGTTATTTACCATGAAGATTCAGCCCAGATTTTACAAGCGACGAATCAAAACTTTTGAAGACCTTAACACCTGACGGCGTCACTTGTATTTGAAGACCATAATTCAGAGTAAAACTTATACGTGACAGCTCATATCATTTAATAAGCGACGACGTCAATACACATCCAGACGGCGTCAAAGACTTAAGGTGACGGCGTCACAACAACAACTTGCAAAGGACGAAACCCTAATAGCGGCGAGCTGACGGCGTCACAATCGTCAAGTGACTTCGTCACAGTTGTAATACTATATATATGTTCGCATGATTTTCATTATGGTGTGTAACACTTTGGAGAGGCAAACCCTAGAACGAATTTCACAGCTTTTGTGAAGGTTTTTCACCCACTTTGGCTTATGTTTAATTGAAGTTAAGTAATCCCTCTTTAATTATTCAATATATCTATTTGTTGTTTGATTATATTTTTTTCTTCTGTTCACTATAACATGCTAGGCTAGATTTATTAGTGTTTGCTTAGATCTAATGAAACATAGTTATTAATTATTGATTATCGTCTCTTGTTTAATTGGTTGCCTCGCGTTGGGGTAAGAAAACTAGCTTAATTCTTATATGTAACTAGCTTGTCCATCTTATTAAACGCAACCCTAGAGTGCACTGGTAGTTTTTCTCGTTGTATTTATTGCGTGAATTGCGGCTTGTAGATCCTAGGAGACTTAATAGACTTTAAGCTTCTTAGGGGAGACTTATACGTTCATAGAGTTAGGGCATTTGGCACCTCCTTACGACTAATAAAAAGGAATACAACGCTCCAATTAAAACAAGAAAGTGACAGTTCGGCTAATCAATAAGAGATAACTAGGGAATAAATAAATCTAAGTAAATACATTTTCCTATCATAAGAGTTACCACCAATTTACTTTTGTTGCACGTAGTTTAATTTTAATTAATTTAGTTTTGTTTTATCTAGTTAGTAATTAAAACACCCACTATCCAAACCCCGAGATTTTAAATTGCTTTCTAAAAATATAAAACTACAAAAAGTCTCATCCCTCACCTTTAGACCTATCTCGGCATACACTTCGGCCTTCACAACACTATTCCCCTAGAGAACGATCGATCCCCCGTGTCCTACCTATACTACACTACAACGATTAGGTACACTGCATAGGAGGATTGTAAAACTTTTGTGGTTTTGCAAAATTCCACTATCAGATGCCGTCTACATATATTTGAACAATGATAATATGTGAATTCTTTTTCTTAGTAAAGAGTGTATTATCTACTAAGCCCATGGTGTACTTATGTTCAACTAGAAATGTTTTAAGTCGATCATACCATGCTTTTGGTGCTTGCTTAAGTCCGTATAAGCCTTTTTGAGTTTATATACGTGATTTGGTTTTTCAAAATCAGTGAATCCCGAAGGTTGTGCAACATACACTTCCTCATTTATAAAGCCATTTAAAAATGCATTTTTGACATCCATTTGAAATTTTTTAAAGTCATGTGCACATGCATAGGCAAGTAAAATTCTAATAGACTCGAGCCTAGCAACGAGAGCAAAAGTTTCATCATAGTCGATTCCTTCTTGTTGATTATAGCCTTGTGCTACTAGCCTAGATTTGTTTCTAGACACTATACCATTTTCATTTATTTTATTTTGAAAAACTCATTTTGTTCCAATTATAGTTTGAAATTTTGGTTGAGGTACTAATGTCCAAACATCATTTCTAATAAATTGATTTAAGTCTTCTTGCATAGCTATGACCCAAGATTCATCTTTTATGGCCTCATTTATATATTTGGGTTTAATAGTTGATACAAAAAAAAGTTGTTGCTTTGATTTTAGACTTTTAATCTTAAGGTTCTTTTATTAAGTTTTCCTATGACACTATATAATGGATGACTTTTAGATTCTTTAATATTAGCAATTTCATTATTGAATAGTTCATCTTCTTTGTTATTATCTAAATTATCTTGGTTTTCAATAAGTTGACTTTCAACTAAGTCATCATCTACCAAAAGTGATGTCTTAGAGGGAGGTGGACTTTTGTCAAATGTCACATTTAACGATTCCTCAACTCTCATGGTTTCTTTGTTCAAAACAATGTAAGCTTTGCTATTTTATGAATATACAAGGAATACACCTTCATAAGACTTTGGGTCAAATTTGATGAGGTAATCCTTAGTGTTTAGAATAAAACATTTACTTCCAAAAACTCTAAAGTATCCTAGCATAGGCTTTTTACCTCTATATAGTTCATATGGAGTTTTGTTCAAAAATGGTCGAATTAAAACTCTATTTAAAATATAGGTTGATGTATCAACGACGTTACACCAAAAATTTTGCGGTATATTTTTTTTATTAAACATTGTTGTACTCATCTCTTGAAGAGTCCAGTTTTTACGTTCTATTACACCGTTTGACTGAGGAGTACGAGGAGCCAAAAATTATGCGTTATGCCATTGGCATCACAAAAAGCTCCAAATTGTATTTCATTATCAAATTCACGACCATGATCCGTTCGGATCGACACAATGCGACTACCTAGTTGGTTTTGAATTTTCTTACTTGGAATTTTAAATTGATCAAAGGCTTAATTTTTATTTTTCAAAAAATTTGTCCAAGTGTATCTTGAATAGTCATCTACTGTGACCAAAGTGTAGATATTTCCTCCATAACTTTGTATAGCGGATGGACCAAATAAATCCATATGCAAAAGTTCTAGACACCTAGATATAGACACCATATTTTTAGCCTTATGGCTACTATGAACTTATTTTCCAATTTTGCAAGCATCACAAAAGTGTTGGTCATATCTTAACTTAGGTAAGTCCTAACGAGTTCTTTTGATGATAGAGATTGAATGAGTCTCATATTAGTGTAGCCTAAGCGTTTATGCCAAAGAGTTGAGTTATCATTTAAAGTGGTGAGCCAAAGTTTATCTCTAGATGTTCTATCAATTTTCATAACATATATGTTGTTTTTCCTAACTCCCTTTGCTATGGTTATTCCATCTTTTAGTATTTTACTTCATTTTCGCTAAATAGTATATTATATTTTTTATCACATAGTTGACTAATACTAAGTAAGTTAAATCCTAGATTATCAACATGAGCAACATTTTCAATAGAGAGAGAGAGTCATGAGAGATTGTACTTTTTCTGATGATTTTGCTTTTCAATTTGCTACCAAAAGTGATATTACCTCTGTCATATTCTTGGTATGTTAAGAAGAGGCTTTTGTCTCCCGTCGTGTGCCTTAAACAACCACTATCTTTTATCCACTCGTCTGGTTCTAATCAGATTTTCAAGCATACCTCGTTTGAGTCATGAGAGCAATTTCGTCATTCTTTGGCTCTTCGTTATCATCTTCACTTTCACTCCAAGCACCGCTTACAAAAGCCCTTTGATTCTTGTTTTTAGGTGGCTTGGGAAAATCTCCTATTAGATGGTTTGTATCTCCACACCTAAAACATTTTCGTTCACCTTTTCCTTTCTTATCATCACGATCTTTCCGAAAAGGTTTCTTGTCTTCTCGAGGTTGTCTCACAAACTTTCCTCGTCTTCTGAAGAACTTTTTGAAGTCTCTTACGCCCTTGGCATATTCTTCATCTTCACTATTCGAGCTAGATTCTTTGTCATCACTTGACTCCGTTCTTGCTTTTAAGGCTGGACTTGACTTTTTCTATTTTTTCTGTAACGATCTATGAATCTTTTTCCATTATCATTTCAAGGACTTTGAGGTTTCCAATTAGCTTGTCAAGTGACATACTTGAAAGATCTTTAGTGTAACACCCCCAAATCTCGGTACAGCGGAAGACTTAATCAAGTTTTTGGGGCGTTACATGGATTGGTACATCACACAAGTATAGGAAACAAGATAGTCATATTATAACTCAAAAACCAATCCCAAATTTAATTATCCAATACAATCATCCCAAAATAGTTAAATGTAAGGCCCAATATGATTTATAAAATAGGTCCGCATAATATTATCAGAGTTTAAATATGATCCTTCAACCATGCCTCCTTGCTAAGCTTTCACAGAACAAGCATTCCAAACATCACTTAAATACACGAGAAAACATGCTAAAAGGTCGACTAAAGTTTGGTGAGTTCATAGGTTTAAATTCAAATTCAATAGTGGACCTGTAGGAGTTTATTTGCTATGCGAGACCTAAGATAGATACACAATATCACACCAATCACATGCCAATATCACAATCAACAATATCATCAATAACATATCCGACGTCATAGTAGGGCCCTAACCGACTCTAGCCAGCGCAGTAGTAGCAAGGTCTAGAACAAATGCTACCCTAGACTAGGTCGAGGTAGAAGTCTATACTTAGCTAGGAAAGTGTCATAGCAATTAGATTGCAACCCTAGACTAAGGCAACAACTACCAAATATCTATCTAAACAGTCAAGCACATAAGCAAATCAAAATAGTTTAAAAGGTCCAAAAGAGTAGCATGATTTCTCACCCCAAATTAGTTAAAAACATAGATAAAAGTGGGGCTATGAAACTCACCTCAAGCAAGCAACACATAAACAAACACTAGCAACTTGAACATAACACTAACACGGCTCAAGCAACTATGACTCGGCACAGCCTATTAATATAAACCAATTTTAATATATATTTCTCAAAGTCAACGTTATCTACCCCAATGTTTTCTTTTTCTTTATCTCCAAAATATCTTGTTTCACTGTTTAGTCCTAGCTTTTGGTATGCTTGGTATTGTGTGTATCGACTCAACATGATATCATGAATTCACTCAAATAACTACAATGCGACTCAATGCAACACAATGAGATGTCTAAGCGATAAGCTCCATAGTCCAATAAGTTCCGGAATAAATAGTAGACCTTATCGAATTCGTCAACTCGATAAACTCAATCATTTATTCGTGTCGCTTATTATCCCATAAACCGGTCGCATCCTAACGAGTCATAAGGATAATTCACCAATTAATAACGTAATCCTACGTACCTAGTGGGCTCTTATTAGATTTGTCAACCTAATAAGTCTGCTATCCACGTGGATCGACGCTATTAATGTTAGGTCATCCGTAACCCATGCACAAGATGTAAATAGAATTAAATACTTGAAAATGGTATTAAATGCTCATAAATGGCACATTTCGATAAACGTGCACTCGAAACATTAAATACTTATTAATTAGAAAACCTTTCCATTTTTAGTCATTAATTCCCATTTAAAATGGTGAATAACAAGACAAGTCTTGTTATCGAGAGTTTTGGTATAAAAACCATTTATTATTTATGTTTCATAGTTTTATTAACATTTTCATATATATATTACGTTAATTTCAATATTAGTTTCAAATCGTTATTCGTGTCGAGTCCACAAGCACGAGTCATGGCTTCTCGGCTTTTAATCAATCTATAGTCCAATATATACTAAAGTCCATGTTACGGCGTTGTCGGGGTCAACTATGACTAAAAATTCAAAGTAACACCAACGTTGCACAAAGTTGACAATTTATTATATAGTCCAAGTGAATAATCACAATAGCGCAAATCAATCTCCAATCAACCCATATCAATCTAGTCATCCAAAAAAACTACCAAAAATACCCGTAACCAATGTTATGACCCTAATGGTCATGACACGGTCCCGGTTAAGACCACGTGAACCAAACAAGCTCTAGAAGATTTTTGGCTCCACGCGTCTCATCCAAACACCAACAACAACTACCAACAAGATACCACAACAACCCGACCCGGACCCTTGGTCCATATGGGTCATGTACGCAAATCCAAACACCACAAACGAGCCCCTAGTGGCTCGTTCCACCTAGCTTCTCCATCCAAACAATCCCAAATGGCTTCTACAACAACCAAACAAAATCAAACAACCTCCAAACAACATCCAATCATCAAACCCATCAACTAATCTAAACCAACATCATGAAATTATGACTAAAATGCAAAAACACAATAAAATAATACAACACACGATACCAAATCACTAGTTACATGTTTTATTAGTTGTAAATTAGTTTTAGACCCCTGTTTCATCAAAAACACACCAAGGTCGAGCCTTGTACGAGCCAAAAAGAGCTCATACGTGGCTTGTCATGGCTCAAACAAGCCTTACCCACGTTCCATTTACCTTTTCTAAACTCGCTCTACAAAGTTACTTGAAAACCCTAGAATCACGAATAGTTTTTGCAAGATTTGGAGGTGTTAATGAAGGCTTCTATAGGCGTTCCATATATGGATGGAAAGAGGAAAGAGAGATATATCAAATGGTGGTGGAGGTGAGATACCACTCTCCGGAAAGTGTTCGGAATTTGGCTGAATGTGGGGCGACGGTGGTGGTAGTATATTAGTGTTAGGGTTTTGATTTTTAGGAGAGAGAGAGAGTAGAGAGAGAAAGTGTGTTGTGTGTGTGTTTTAGAGAGAGAAACAAACGGATGAAATGAGGGTGGGATGGGGCTATATATACATGGACTTAGGGACTTAAAAATAAATAAAAAGAGGGGGAGGGGGGCGCCGGCCATGGGTAATATGGGGGGCCAAAGTCGTAAATTTGTAAAACTATCCCGTTTACCCAATCCCGAGCTCATATATTGTCCTACGAATGTCCCACGACGTTCCTTCGACTCTCTATCGTTTTTATTTATGTTTTTTCACTAGTTTTGACTATTTATTTGTCAAGTTTCGAGTTACGGTTTAAAAGTTACGTTATTTCTTGTTATAGGATTTTATTGTGCCGAATCACATAGTACTTAACAAAAAGAGTTAAAACTCATATGATAATAAAATAAATCATAAAAACCAATAATAGATATCAAAACAAGTCATGGTTGATAAAAATAGTTCTAAAGTCAAATACTCGGTTCAACTTTATGTGACAACCCGTTAATTCCTCGATGCGTCGTAATTGGAGAAATGTCAATTAGAGCGACCGCTTTAATTAATTTGAGATACGACTCGAATTTATAGTCGTTTTTATTGGAAATAATATTCTAAGAGCGTTGGCGTGATTCTCGAGTCACGAATCAATCGTTGGCTAACCCAAATGAGTCCCGAACCTAAGATATCAAAAGTTTTGCAAAGTTACATGTATGGTCCTTGGGGTAATTTACGCAGCCACCCTTGAAGTTTCAATAGTACATGTCTAGTCCCTCGTGGGAGTATATATACCCCCAGAACTCTCACACACCTCATAATACACATACTACTCTCTCTATCTCTAAAAATATCACTCTCCACCTTCTCTTTATTATTATCCGGCCACCACCTCCTTTTCCGGCTGCCGTCGCCGGAAACCGCCTCCACGCGCCACCTTCGGCCACCACCATCATACACCGCCCATCCCAGATGATAGATCAAGACCTCGTGGTTCTATTTTCATATCACACGCGCGTTAAATCTCCCATACGCGCCCTAGATCTTGAACCCTAATTTCGGATCTTTAGGGTTTTCTTACATGAAACGTTTCTATGGATCTCTTGAGTGGCTGGGTCACGAGTGGTACTCGTAAATGACACCACAACCCTTGTTTTCTCCTTTTTCTTCTCGGTAAACCCCACGACCCATCTTTTATTTTTGTTATTTCGTTTAATCGTATAAATATTGTTTGTGTTGTGTTCGTGGATACAAACCTGAAACTAGTTAAAGATGATATGAAATGGGTTTTGCAAACGTTAAGGTAACATGTTTTGGGTATGATATAAATCTGAACAAAACATTCCATTGTGTTTCGTGTGGTATAAGACTGGAAAAGTGGTGGTGTTTGTGTCGCTATGGTCACGGGTCAAAAACCCAAGAACGGGTCGGGTTAGTGAAACCGGGTCGAGTCCAAAGACCCACTTGGTTGTGTCGTTGGATCAGTTAGAGCCCGGGTCATGTGTTACGTTGCGCTCAGGTCACGTTTGACCCGGATAATAACTTGGTACTTACCTTGTCTTGGTTTATAATTTGGATATGTGGTACTAGTAAAAATGAGTTATGGGTTCAATTCACTTGGACACGATAATTGTAATAAGTCATAAATGATGTTAGCGAGGAATATTGAAACTAATAAGATGATAACTTGTAATATGACAATGGACTAACTTGAAATGTGTAACGAATTAGTTATATATCGATACCGGAACAAAGGAAATAATTAGACAATGTAAGTCAAACGGTTAACGTGTAACGAGTTGATTTGTAAATTGGAGAACTTAACAAAGTAAATATATAACGATATTGGACTATAACGATTAATGAACTAAAACGTGAATAATAAAGGGATATCGTATATTTCATATTTCGTTTTAATATGTAAGGTTAATACGGTTTATAAATTAGAATAACATTTTTATATGCGAGTCACATTGGATATAAGTTATGCTTTACTAAATATTTTGAACTAACCATATATAGTGTATTAGACTCAACACGAGTTTAGGATATATTTTGATTTGAAATAATACTAAAGATTCTATCTTCGCATTTTCACTAATAGTGAAATGTTTATCTATATAATATCGACAAATATGGTTTTAACTATCAACTACGATAATAACTCGTGTTTTACTATGATAATAACTTGTGTTTTATAAGTACATGATTTGTTCCTATAAATCTGTTGAAAACGGTTATTTTGGATAAGTCAACTTAGCAAAATTGTAATGGTTTGGGGAAACATTGAATAAACAAGCATGTCGTTTATAAAATACTTTGTTATATATATGAAGTATTTTGTTATAAACTTGTATAAATTACGAGTAGCAACTGTGACACCTTTATTAACTAAGTAATAAATGGAAACTTATCTTTTATTGATTAACGTATACGTTTGAGATTACGGGGAAACAAGTTTATCTATTTATATATAATAAATAAGATGTCGTCATTTCCTAGTCTTGGACTAGCCTGAGTATTGTCGGTATTTCTTGACTTTGTCAATGTCTTTTCCTTTTTGGCGTGAGTTGTGGTCTGTATGTCTCGACTGTGTCGACGTCTTATCTTATTTCGCGTAAGTTGTACGTCGTGTCTATGTTTCTTACCACCACACGAAATGTTAAAACTAAACTTTTGAGATATTGATTATAAACTTTTGGGAACAATAATGGACTTTTGAAAGTAACGACATGATTAATCCACGAAAACTACGACACAATACTTTTATCAACTTCTTTATCATATGAGTTGTATTTTGAGGTTATCGTATACGCATTAGGTTGCGTCACTTCTATTCTATCGTACTTGTCGTACATTCTTCTGGATGCCATGGAGATTAGCTTTAGATGCCAGTCGTGTCAATAGTGAATAGTGCATTGCTGAGGCTAAGGTGAGTTTCATAGCCCCTCTTTTCTAAAGTTTTCATAACTATTTTGGGGGAGAATACATGCTGCTTTTAACAAACCATAACTGGATATGTGAATATGATTTGAGAATGACTGTTGTTTGGTATATTTGATTTGGTGATTGAACGTTCTACGTGTTTATGTGAATGTAAACTATTTCTTGGACCTGCCACTACTCTTTTGAATTGCTAATGTTTTGACTAGGAAAGGTTAGACGTGCGAAAGTTGTTGACTTAGACTAGGGTAGCATTCCTATGCTATAACGCGATGCCTAGCTAAGTGTAACCGACCTAGTCCAGGGTAGCTTGTGTTCTAGGCCTTGCTACGACCGTGCTGGCTAGAGTCGCTTGGGGCCCCCGTTGAGATCTCGATTGTGTTGTGGATTATGGATTGGATTGATTGTTGAATGGAATATGTATTATATGTCTGCCTTAGTCGCACATAGCAATTAAACCCTATCAGGTCCACTATTACTTTTGTAACTAAACTCTATGAACTCAACAGTAAGTCGATCCTTTTTAGCATGTGTTCTCAGGTTTAAGGCGATAGCTCACTATTGGAAGACGCTTGGCAAGGGGCATGGTCATAGGCGACCCTGATGAATAAACGGGACCACTTTAATTATCATGTGGGCCTATTTCCGCACTACTTTCATTAATGTAAACTTAATGTTTTGAATTAATGAATCTTATTCTAAACAAATGGGATAAAAACCATTCTTTGTACCTTATGTTGTGATACCAAGATTGTAGCACCCAAAGACTCGTATGCTTCCGCTAGATCCTATTTTCGGGGGTGTTACACTTAGCGTAATGCGGTTACCTAAAATGGGCTCCCTAATTGCCAGTTGTCACATTTATATTCTTCAATAGTCGTCACTTTTGTTCCTCATTTTGGATGGAGTGCTCTAAGAAATTTCCTGACAAAGTTTTTACTATAAAAAGCGATTTTTCCAATAGATAAATTCATTTGGTTCAAAGAGTTGTGGTCTTTGCATAGATTGCCATTCTTTAAAGTTTTCAAATCCATAGATCGTTTCAAGTTTTAAAATACAATATATTTAAAAAATATTGAGTAACGTAGCTCTTGATGCCAATTGTGGAAAACTAGAAGGGGGTTGAATAGTTTTACCTTTTTAATTTATTTTCTTTGTTAACTTTATGCGAAGTTGACAAATGTATTAACAAAATGTAACAGTAATTAAAATACAAGAAGGATAGAAACGATCAAACCATAACACGAGGAATTATAGTGGTTCGGTCTACAGGGACTCTTTTTCCTTGCCCTAATTCACTCCCCGAGTATCCAACTCGAGAGTATCCTTCACTAGTCAACAATCTCCTTTAACCGGCGGAGAAAACCTTACACGTCGCTTATACAATATTTCCGACACAATGCTAGATGTCGAGTTATTTACAAGGATACAACCACTCCGGTCACACTACGTATTTTGAGGACTAAAATGCTAACCGGTCACTACTGTAACACCCCAAATCTTGGTACAACGGAAGACTTAAACAAGCTTTCGGGGCGATGCTGGATTGGTACACAACACAAGTATAGGAAAACAAGATGATCATAAATAGTTCATAACCAATACCATAATTAATTATCTAATTATATTTATTCCAAAATATTTAAAAGTAAGGCCCAAAAGAGATTATAAAGTAGGTCCACATAATATTATCAGAGTTTATTATGACCCTTCAACCATGTCTCTTCTGCCAAGCCTCCATAGAACAGGCAATCCAAACATCAGCTTAATTACATGAGAAAACATGCTAAAAGGTCAGCTAACACTGGTGAGTTCATACGTTTAAGTACAAATTCAATAGTGGACCTGAAAGAGTTTATTTGCTATGCGAGACTAAGACATATATACAATAAACATTCCAATCACATTCCATCAACAATCGAGATCTCAGCAGGGCCCCCAAGCGACTCTAGCCAGGTACCATAGTTATAGCAAAGATGACCTCAATGCTACCCTGGACTAGGTCGGAGTAGACTTCTATTCTTAGCTAGGTCACGCAGTTATAGCAAAGGATTGCCACCCTAGACTAAGGCAATATCTAGCACATATCTATCCTTACTAGTCAACACATACGCAAATCAAAAAGAGTTAAAGCAGGTCCAAGAAAAGAGTAGCATGCTTTCTTACCCCAATTTAGTTAAAACATAGATAAAAATGGGGCTATGAAACTCACCTCGATCAAGCAAAGCACAAATAATCACTAGCAACGTAGATAAACAGCTAACTCGGCTCGGCAACTACTGACTCGGCACAACCTATTAATATAAACTCATTATTAATACATTTTCCAAATCCAATATTATCTACCCCGAATATATTCCAATTCTTATCTCCAAAAACGTTTCGTTTCTCTATTTAGTGACACGTGTTTGGTATCATCGTGTGTGGTATCGAATCGACAAGACTCCATGAATGCACTATATCTCTATCAATGCGACTCACGACGACACAATGCAAATTATAAGCGATAAGCTTTATAGTTTAATAAGTTTCGAAATAAATCGTTAGATCTTATCGAATTCGTCAACTCGATAAACTCAACCATTTATTTATTTCACTTATTATCCCAACAACCAGTCACATCCTAGCGAGTTATAAGGATAATTCGTCCATTAATACCTTTATCCTACGCACATAACAGGCTCTTATTGGATTCGTCAACCCAATAAGTCCGCTATCTATGTGGGTTAAACCTATTAATGTCAAGTCATCCGTAACCCATGCATAACACACAATGGTTATTAAATACTCATTAATGACACATTTCGGTAAACGTGCCCTCGAAATATTTAATAGCTCATTTATTATAAAACTTTCTATTTTTAAGACGTTAGTTCCCTTTTAAATATGGAATAACAAGGCGAGTCTTGTTATTAAATATTTAATATAAGAACTTACTATTTTCTATATTTCTAGTTTTATTTACATGTTTATATATATATATTACGTCAAGTTTCAATATATGTTTCGAGTTATTATCCGTCTCGAGTTCACAAGTCCGAGTTATGACTCTCGGCTTTTACACGTCATATTGCCCAATAAATAATAAAAGTCCATGTTACAGAGTTGTCGAGGTCAACCGAGACTAGAAAGTCACGGTAACACCGACGTTGCGCAAAGTTGACATATATAGTATCAAGTACAATAAACAACTCCACTCGTTATCAGACCTAAACCTATGGCTCGATAACGTATCAACAACCTCCAAAAAATCTCATAGCAATCTCGACATCCAATTCAAGTACCAAACACACACCCGAAACCAATGTCGTGACCCTAATGGTCTCGACACGGTCCCGGTTAAGACCACGCGAACCAAACGAACCCTAGAGGTCTTTGGCTCCTCGTGTCTCGTCCCAATACCACATGACCGGACCGTCTCGGTCCCGGTCTCTCCTAACGCCAAAAACAACAACCAACTTAATACCACAACGACTAGACCCAGACCCTTTGGTCCTTGTGGGTCTCGGCTACTCACAACGCAACAACCAAAGCGGACCCTTGAGTCCTTGTGGCTCGTTCAACCCCACAACGCAACACCACTTGGACCTTAATGGTCCTTGTGGCTCGTTCATCTCCCCAACGCAACCCAAACAACATCCAATCTCGTCAAAACCTCCAATAACATCATCCAACTACATTCACAACCTCAAAAAAATAATAAAAAATGCATAAACACGGACTCGACTCGACACACTCGATACCAACACACTTATTTACGTTTTTATTATGTTTTAAAGCTTGTTTTATGTTCGTGTTCATCAAACCCACCTAAGAACCCACGGATCCATGACATAAAGTCTCGTACGTGGTCACAAAAAGCTCAAACGAGTGCATATATTGTCCCATTTACCTTTAACTTTCCCAATCTACAATTGTAACACAAAAACATGAATCAAGGACTCGTTTACACGCGATATGGGTGGTGAAAAACAGGAGTTATGGCGCGTGGCCTATACCAAATGAAAGAGGAGAAGAAGATGGTTCGAATGGTGGTGGTGGTGTAAGCCGACGCGCGACGGTGACCGGATGTTTTGGCGGCGGCTATGGTTTCTAGAGAGAGAGGGAGATGGATTAGGGTTTGTAGAGAGAGAGAGAGAGAGAAAGGTGTGTGTGTGTGTGTGTGTGTAACGCCCCGACCCGACAAGGGTAAAGGAATCACAAGTAATGGTGTCATATCAAAGCAAACATAAATATCCAAAAGAAATCTCAACATAAATATTGAAATAATCGAAGTCAAATGACTTCATTACATAGGTCCCATTGGAAAAATAAACTCCAAATGAAATGTCTAAAATATAAAGTCTAAATGGCATCATAAGATCAAAGCTAAAAATCTCTAAGGTAAGTCCACACAGCACTTATCCCAAAGCAATACCGGCTCAATGCTTAGATACACCTGCAGCGGAAGAAAAGAAATGCGTGAGCTTCAAAAAGCCCAAGTGAAGTAGGATATACAAGCAAAGCGAATCTGAACGAGAGCGAATCTGAAATAAAGTGAAAGAAAGATAGCAAAATCATAATCATTTCAAAAGATAAACCAGGATAATAGAATAAGTTTTATAGCTAACTACCTCAAGCTTCAAATACATATGCCATATCATAAACAAAATCATATTCACATAAGGCAACATTTGTAGGAGACCTACGAGGAGTTATGAAGGGCGTGCATGCACGCTAAAGCATCAATCATCGAGATAACATATAGCATATAACATATAATATATAACATATAATAGATCTAGGATGCACCCATACGCCCCACAAACATACATTGATAATATAATATAATTTGAGCTCATAACAAATAACGAGATAAGGGGCGTGGCGAACTTCACTCTCTTGCCCTAGAGTCATGTCAGAAGTGCATTAATGACACGGACATGGAACCCCCATGACTAGTTAATAATTGGCTCGGGTGTCAAACTATCTTAGGTCAAATAGAATGTCATAACTGACATAGATCGTATTTTATCAAATGTTTAATCATGTTTTTCAAAATCAAAGTCTTCATATCATATAATTCAAAATCAATGTTTTATGATTCAAAATCAAAGTTCAGATAAGCAACAGCTCAAATAGACACATTAGGGTTCATAGCAAAGGCTTAGGAAATCCTAATGTAAAAGCTAACGAAAAGAAAACGTTATAAGAAACCTTTATTGAAAAGGTCAGAATATCTGTACCTTATTCCAAAGCAAATGATCGAAAAGAAGAAACAAGGAAAGCAAAGGATTACTCCTTCTTCACAGAACCTATACACATTAATGGTCGTACATGTTATTTATGATTCCATAATCATCGAAATGATCTTTTAATATTTGGCTTTCATACTTAGTATATTTAATGATCTTAATACTTTAGGGTTTTATAATTAAATGAGACTTAAGTGTTTTATAATTAATATCGTAGATTAGGGTTCATTATGTCATTAATTAAAGTTTAGAGTTAAATGTGAAGATAGTTTAAACGTCATAACTCACAAATAAAATAACGAATTAATATACTTAGCTTCAAACCCTAATCGACTCTCATTTATGTTCTAAGGTTTTCTCATTCTTTAATATCCCATTAATATGCGTTTACTTACATGTTACGTCTTTTAATTACTCATTACTTAACCTAACACGTCATAAAACAATCTTTCCTTTTATGTTTCACCATACACGTTTATGATTTTATGTGACATACATGTTACTTATTACTCGGATTAATTACACGTTTACACATTTACAAGTTCACTTGATGTATAATTACGCACACATATGAGACACAATTCACAAACCATTAGGGTTTGGCATACCTTATTCGATTCACATATCAAACTAGGGTTTACGTTTACATGACCTTTACTCGTTTAATACATGTTCAAAAACTCTATATGTGATTCGGTTTAATCTAGGGTTTCAATTAATAGGTTATTACGCAAGTCTTAACTCATCTACGTACTTAACTCATTCAAGTTATCATGTTTTATACTTTAGTCGAATTATACACATGGTTCGGTTTAATACATATGGTTCGGTCCTTATGCAACTCGACATAACCATGACTCGATTCAATAATACATATTACGTACATAGCTCTTTAATACTTTTAAGGTTTAATCATTAGGGTTTGCCTTGTTATGGTTTCATACGGCTCGACACAAGACAAGGAAAACGCAACACGACTAGAACCAAAACAATTCACAACATATTAACGTAAGGTGTAACGAAAGAAGACAAGAAACATTGTTATACCTTAGCTTGCTTGAAAAACACAACTCTCGACACCAATACTTAGGTTCGGCCGAATAGGAAGAAAAGAAAAGAAGAGGCAACAAAACTAGGGTTTCACTTTTGTGTTTATGTGTTGTATATATAGGTGGTAGTAATTTCGGTTTAGGGCTTTAGGAAAGGGTTTGGGTTCGGCCTAGTCCAACCGAGCACACACAAAACCCACGCCCATGTGGGCTTCGGCTCTTGACCCACACGACACAAAAACAAAGCGCCCTTGGGCTCTTGAATTCGGCTTGGCACAAAAGAAATGAGTCCATCAAACAAACGAAGCGGCCCAACATATTAGCGAAACGTTAAATCTTCGTCGTACCAAAATCGATCACGTAATATATTTTAGTTATGTTTTATTATTCGCAAGTTAAGTTTCAAATTTCGTTAAATGATATAAATGTATTTTACGTATTTTATAAATTTCGATTCTAAGGGTATTTTAGTCTTTAATCAGGTTTTAGATTTTCAGGTTTTACAGTGTGTGTGTGTGTGTGTGTGTGAGTTGTGGTTTTTATATTAAGGATGGAGGACTAAATAATAAATATTTTGAGGTGGAGGGGGCGTCGGTCACACAAACAAAGGGACCAAATCCGTGTTTTTTGTAAACTTTCCCGATACACCTCTCTCGAGCTCGTATATTTTACTATTAGTGTCCGACTATTTTTATTTGTAACGTTATTGTTTTTATTTACCTTTTACCACGAGTTTTCATTATTAACACGTCATATTCTCACGTAACGAGTTAAAAGTTACCTTTTCTCTCGTTTTAGGATTTTATTGTGCCGACTCAAGTAGTGCCTAACATTACGGGCCATAACTCATACCATAACTCATTCGATTCCATAAATAAATCATAAAAGCTAATAAACGATACCAAGACAAGTCACGATTAACCGAAATAGCTCCTAAAGGCAAACTACTCGGTTTAGCTAGCGTAATGCGGCTACCTAAAAGGGCTCCCTAATTTGCCAGTTGTCACAAGTTCACAACTACAATGGATTAGGATAGTTTGGTACAAACAATGATGTATGAATAATTACAATACACATTGTATATGCAGAGATTTGCTTTAACTTTCTTGAAGCTAGTAAGTCTTCACTGATGTGATCTTCTTGCTACTTAAGAAGTTTACTAAAACAAATATGAACGAGTTAGATGATGAATATTAGCGAGAGAGAGAGAGAGAGAGAGAGAGAGAGAGAGAGAGAGAGAGAGAGAGAGAGAGAGAGAGAGTAAGTTTATGTGTGTAAATGAATAGAAAAACAACTAAGTTTGGGCTGCTATTTATAGCCATTTGGCTCAGTAACCCACGGCTCAGACGGAACCAAAAAAGGGGTCCGCCCGTTATATTTTTTGGTGTCGTGGCCTTCTGATAGAAGATCATGCAAATCTTTTAAAATGAATTATGTAGCTAGCTAAAAGATGTTTATTAAGAAGTAACAGGTTAGATTATATGTTACTAAACATGTTTGATTAATTATGTTAATATAGCACTTAATTTGATATGTTATGGACATTATTTTAAAAAAAAATGTATAACACAGGAAGCATAGTGTACGTGAAACATGTACGTTTGAATATTAACTGTGTACATTATATATTAAAATCCTTTGTGGTATAAAACTTGTAGCTATATAAAAAAAGACTTGACAGTTTTATGCTGCGTAAATAAAGTTTATCATTGTCGTCAATTAAATTTAGCAAAGATCGTAAAATATAAATAACGTTTTTTTAGACGATATTTGTATTAACAATTACGATAACAAAAAAAAGTTTTTCAAAAAGACTAATTCTCTAACAAGACTGCTTAACAAAACTAACTGATGAACTCATGAACACGTATTGCAGATTCGAAGTTTTATTCATCACAATTTTGATTTTTTTCAAAAAATATTCTAGCTTTTATGAATTACTAGAACATTTATATAATAATTAACACTTTCAAAGTTTAAATCGCAAAAAATAAATAAATAAATAAATAAAAAACATTGAGACATTTTATCAAATACCTTATGGGTGTTTTCATGAGCATGTGATTTCTTTGAAAATTTATGAGAAAAACTTTATAAAAACTAAAAAGATGGATAATTGATGTTAATTTATAGTTTGTTGAGTAATATCACCATGGAATTTGAGAAAAACTAGAGAAAAAAATAAAGAAACATACCTCAAATTGAAGATATTAGATCCCGAATGGAAAAATTATATCTTTAATTGATATAGTTAATCGCGAATTGAAGTAATCAAATGTTGAATCAAAGTATTTGATCAAGATTGAAGAAATTATAAATGAAGAAAAATGATAGGCAGAGAGAAGGAAGATAGAGAGAAAAAGAAGTACGTGACAATTGAGATTAAGATGGATGGTGGAGATTACCTTTTAGAATTTTTAATATTTGCTTATTTTTTAATTGATCCCTCTCCGACCTATTGGACCCATAATCGTTGAACCTATGACTCAATCGACCCGACCCGACCTATTTGCCACATCTATTCATTTCATCTTTTTTCTTCTCACCACATCCACCACTAATCATCATCTCTCTTTCTCACCACTTCCCCACAACCACATAAACCTAAACCTTTCACCTTGAAATCGCTTCCAACACAACAAGTACCAAAATGTATCAATTAAATACTTGAACGTATCACAATAAAATCACTCACATCAACCACAAAATACTTAAAGCCATCATCATCTTTTTCACATCCACCACCATAAGCCACCTCCACGACCAACATTGTTGTCAGATTTGTGACTATCATCATCCATCAGATAAGTGGTGGTCGGATCTTTGACCACCACAATCCGCTACCCCCACCACCACCATCTATCACGTCCACCATCACTGTCCGCCACCTCCACCAACATCCGCCACATTCACCACCATTGTCATCCACCACCAACATGTCCGCCAACTAACACGGTGGTCAGATTTGTAATGGTTGGATTGCGGTGTTTGAGAGTGATTTTAAGTAAAGGTAGTTGACTTTTAGTTGATAATGAAGATAATATAAAAAAATCACATTATTAGTCTCTAGTGATGTGTTGTGTTTAACTTTTAGTAACGAGGGGATAATGATTGTCAAAAGTTTCTAACATACATGTTTAGTATGAAAATTTCCAACCATATAGATGCACTTCGCAGTTTATCTAAGGTTTATGTTATGCAAAAATTATGGCAAATAGTACGAAAATGTAATTAACTTTTTACTTTTTGCTTTGTTGTGTAGTCCGTCAAACTTTTTCTTATTGTATACATTATACTTTCGTATTTCATCTATTGTTTGTATATATATATATATATATATATATATATATATATATATATATATATACACACATATATATATATATATTTTACCATTTTATATTTTTATCTATCAACACTTCTATTAACGGGGAGGGGTAAAAATGTAAAATGACCACAAATGCGCACAATAAACACAACTTAAAGTATATGTACATAATAGGAAGAAAAAGAGGCAATTCAGTTATAATATTTTTCTCTTTGCTAAAAACAATTACCTTTAAAAATTACATTTGCATGTATGATATTATATTATGTTTTCAAACAAAGACCATACAACAAGACATTCGACCAGAAATATTAAAGTGTAAGGTATAGTAAATACCTATAACATGTTAGAGTTGTTAAGTCAGATTTTTTTCTTAAAAAAATAAACAAATAAATAAATAACTAAAATAATTTTTTTTCCCTGTAGCATGTTACAGCCTACCTAAGTCTCAAACAACACAAACATCTTTAATTAAAGAGTAAACTACAAATTACATTGTTTACAGTTTTTGAGACCTTACATCTCTGTCAGCAATAGTTTGCACCTTACATCCTTCGTTAACCAAACGTTTGCCATCATACATCCCTCGTTTACAATGAGGAATAACGGTGCAAATTATTTCTTCGCTATCTCTTAACCAAACGTTTGCCATCATACATCCCTCGTATTATCCGTTTTTTGTTAGTTTTTTTTTCCGTTTTTGTACGTTTTATCAGCTTTTTTTTACTTTTTTATACGTTTTATCCGCTTTTTGTCAGTTTTTTTTACGTTTTATCCTTTTTTGTGCGTTTTATCCGTGTTTTGTACGTTTTATCCATTTTCCGTTTTTTTGTACGTTTTATCAGGTTTTTTTACGCTTTATCCGTTTTTTGTATGTTTTATCCATTTTTTGTACGTTTTATCCGTTTTTTGTCAGTTTTTATTACGTTTTAACCATTTTTGTACGTTTTATCCGTTTTTTTGTCAGTTTCCCCCTTTTTTGTACGTTTTATTAGTTTTTTACGTTTTTATCCGTTTTTTCAACATTTTATCCGTTTTTTGTCAGTTTTTTTACGTTTTGTCCGTTTTTTGTACGTTTTATCCGTTTTTTGTCAGTTTTTTTTTCTCTTTTTTGTACATTTTATCAGTTTTTTTACGTTTTATTCCTTTTTTGTACGTTTAATCCGTTTTTGTCAGTTTTTTTTACGTTCTATACATTTTTTGTAAGGTTTTTCCGTGTTTTGTTCGTTTTATCCGTTTTTTGTCAGGTTTTTTTGTTTTTTGTACGTTTTATCAGTTTTTTTATGTTTTTGTACGTTTTATCCATTTTTTGTACATTTTATCCATTTTTTGTACGTTTTATCCATTTTTTGTCAGTTTTTTTACGTTTTATCCATTTTTTGTCCATTTTGTCCCTTTTTTTGTCAGTTTTTTCCGTAATTGTAAAAAAAAGGCTTTTTTTTAGTTAATTACTTTTTTCATAATTGATAAAACGTAAAAAAAACTGATAAAAACATACAAAAACTGATAAAATGTACAAAAACCGGATAAAATTGACAAAAAAACGAATAAACATACAAAAAATGGATAAGAACGTAAAAACCTGATAAAACGTACAAAAAATGGATAAAATGTACAAAAAATGGATAAAACGTAAAAAAAAACTGACAAAAAACGGATAAAACGTACAAAAAAAGGATAAAAACGTAAAAAATGGATAAAAGCGATGACAAAAATGGATAAAAACGTAAAAACACGGATAAAACTTACATAAAACGGATAAAACGTAAAAAAATTCACAAAAACGGATTAAAACGTAAAAAAAACTGATAAAATGTACAAAAAAGGGGAAAATTTGACAAAAAACAGATAAAAGGTTAAAAAAAATGGATAAAACGTAAAAAAAACTGACAAAAAACGGATAAAATGTAGAAAAAACGGATAAAGACGTAAAAACTGACAAAACGTGCAAAAAGGGAAAAGCCCGATAAAAACGGATAAACGCAAAAATGGTTAAAACGTAAAAAAAAACTGACAAAAAACGGATAAAACGTAAAAAAACCTGGTAAAACGAAAAAAAACTGACAAAAAATGGATAAAACGTACGAAACACGGATAAAGCGTAAAAAAAAGGATAAAACGTAAAAAAACTGACAAAAAACGGATAAAAAGCGTGAAAAAAAGGCAAAAAGGACTAACGCTGCAAATATCGTTAGTCCCGAAGGGTAACAGTGTAATATTTTCTGTCTCGTTAAGAGATAACGAAGAAATAATTTGCAGCGTTAGTCCTCATTGTAAACGAGGGATGTATGATGGCAAACGTTTGGCTAACGAAGGATGTAAGGTGAAAACTATTGCTGACATGGATGTAAGGTCTCAAAAACAGTAAACCACATGGATGTATTTTGCAGTTTACTCTTAATTAAATAAGAAAACTATAATGACATGCCCTAGGCTTGATGAGCCATCCTATGGCGGCGGCGTATGGCTATCGGCGCGGTTGTAACACATGGACAAAAAGCAATCTTAGAGTATGTGTAATGGTATCGGTGAAGTGGTGGTGAAACCAAGGTGATGCCATTACGCCTCTTTCATGTTGGCACGTGAAAGATGAGAAAGAGGGACCTTTAGGTGAAGCATTTCACCTAACAAAAACCAAAGGAAAGTGGGGTTTTATTTATTTATTTATTTTTTTGTCATTGTGTATGGGTATATCGTTAGGTATATTTATATAAAATTAGGTATTTTTATTTGTTTGGTTAGGTGGCGATCATTACGGCTTAAATATAAAGGTACATTGATGTGTTTAAAAATTGATGTGATAGTTGAAATGAAAACGGAAGTGACCATTATACCAAGCCTTATAGCCTTATGTTTTCAAACAACTAGCAATATATTCTTTTATTTTTTATCATGATTCATGAGGATTGCAACTTACTTTCAAACAATTAGAGCCCGTTTGGTTTGTAGGTGGGTTTAGGATTCGGATTCGGATTTAGATTTAGATTTAGTATATGTTTGAATTAAATGAAGAGAGAGAAAAATAAAATATATTTTATAAGTTATAATAAATAGTTTATATTATTTTAAAACAAATTATATTATTTTGTGAGATTTAAAAATAAATATGTACACATAACAAAAAGGTGGTCCCACACTTTCTACAAATCCTTCCTAACTAGTAGGGATTCATTTTTTACACTATTGTGATTGACCACAGTAAAAGACAAGAACAAAAAAATCAACCAAACACTTGTTTAATGTAATGATTTTCCAAAACCTTTCCCACACCCGTAAACCAAACGCACCCTTAGTATGCACTTGAAAAATCTACTTATAAACCATTTCATGTTTGAACACAAACTGATGTGACAGTTGAAGTGAAGACGGACGTGACCATTATACCAAGCCTTATAGCCTTATGTTTTCAAACAACTAGTAATATTTATACTACATTATTAAGCATTTGGGACATTCCAAAAAAGAAATGCTTAAAAAATTAAGATTCAACACTTGCTAATAATGGCAAATTTTAATAAGCACGTCTATAATAGCATTTGTTGCAACACTTTAAAACACTTTTTTTAGACATGTTTTTTAAAAAAAAAAAAACAAAGTAATTTAATATAAGAAAAAACGTCCATAATAATAAATACCTAATAAATGTTATTTTTAAAACACCCCTAATATGAAAAATATTTGTTATTCTACATATTGTACAAACTAATCAAACACACAAATCTTCATGCAATTTAATTGTAAACAAGTTCATGGTACATATGGTTTTAAAAACGGACGGGCCAACCTTGGGTTCAACCGAACCGAGTCACCATCGGTTCTGCTAGCCCATAAAAGTCGTCCGAAAACGATATTGTTAAATCAATAGAGTTTAAAAATGCATACTAAAATACAATGTTCAAAAAATATTATTAAATCGCAAGAGTGCCTCGAGAATCAACATATGCGCATTTTGAAATTTTTTTAATAAAACTTACCGTTAAAACTAAAAACTTTGTTTTATAAAAATCGGACGATTTTTTCAAAGCAAAGGATGCAAAGATGTAAAGTCCTAATTATATGATTATACACATTTACACATATCTTTACCACATTATAAAGCATTTGGGACATTCCTAAAAAGGAAGGCTTAAAAAATTAAGATTCAACACTTGCTAATAATGGCAAATTTTAATAAGTACGTCTATAATAGCATTTGTTGCAACACTTTAAAGCACTTTTTTAAACATGTTTTTAAAAAAAATAGTAAAAAATACAAAGTAATTTAATATAAGAAAAAAACGTCTATAATAATAAATACCTAATAAATGTTATTTTTAAAACACCCTAATATGAAAAATACTTGCTATTATACATATTGTACAAACTAATAAAACACACAAATCTTCATGCAATTTATATGTAAACAAGTTCATGGTACATATGGTTTTAAAAAACGAACCGGGCCAACGGGTTCAACCGGGAACCGGAGTCACCACCGGTTCGGCTAGCCCATAAAATTCGTCCGAAAACGATATTGTTAAATCAATAGAGTTTAAAAAAGCATACTAAAATACAATGTTCAAAAAATATTATTAAATCGCAAGAGTGCCTCGAGAATCAACATATGCGCCTTTTGAAAAAAATTTAATAAAACTTACCGTAAAAACTAAAAACTTTGTTTTATAAAAATCAGACGATTTTTTCAAAGCAAAGGATGCAAAGGTGTAAAGTCCTAATTATATGATTATACACATTTACACATATATATACTACATTATAAAGCATTTGGGACATTCCTAAAAAGGAAGGCTTAAAAAATTAAGATTAACACTTGTTAATTATGACAAATTTTAATAAGTATATCTATAACAGCATTTGTTGCAAAACTTTAAAGCACTTTTTTTATACATGTTTTTTAAAAAAAAATAAAAAAATACAAAGTAATTTAATATAAGAAAAAGAAGTCCAGAATAATAAATACCTAATAAATGTTATTTTTAAAACACCCCTAATATGAAAAATACTTGTTATTATACATATTGTACAAACTAATAAAACACACAAATCTTCATGCAATTTATATGTAAACAAGTTCATGGTACATATGGTTTTAAAAAACGAACCGGGCCAACGGGTTCAACCGGGAACCGGAATCACCACCGGTTCGGCTAGCCCATAAAAGTCGTCCGAAAACGATATTGTTAAATCAATAGAGTTTAAAAAAGCATACTAAAATACAATGTTCAAAAAATATTATTAAATCGCAAGAGTGCCTCGAGAATCAACATATGCGCCTTTTGAAAAAAATTTAATAAAACTTACCGTAAAAACTAAAAACTTTGTTTTATAAAAATCGGACGATTTTTTCAAAGCAAAGGATGCAAAGGTGTAAAGTCCTAATTATATGATTATACACATTTACACATATATATACTACATTATAAAGCATTTGGGACATTCCTAAAAAGGAATGCTTAAAAAATTAATATTAACACTTGCTAATTATGATAAATTTTAATAAGTATATCTATAACAGAATTTGTTGCAAAACTTTAAAGCACTTTTTTTATACATGTTTTTTTTAAAAAATAATAAAAAAATACAAAGTAATTTAATATAAGAAAAAGACGTCCAGAATAATAAATACCTAATAAATGTTATTTTTAAAACACCCCTAATATGAAAAATACTTGTTATTATACATATTGTACAAACTAATAAAACACACAAATCTTCATGCAATTTATATGTAAACAAGTTCATGGTACATATGGTTTTAAAAAACGAACCGGGCCAACGGGTTCAACCGGGAACCGGAATCACCACCGGTTCGGCTAGCCCATAAAAGTCGTCCGAAAACGATATTATTAAATCAATAGAGTTTAAAAATGCATACTAAAATACAATGTTTGAAGAATATTATTAAATCGCAAGAGTGCCTCGAGAATCAACATATGCGCCTTTTGAATTTTTTTTTAATAAAACTTACCATAAAAACTAAAAACTTTGTTTTATAAAAATCGGTCGATTTTTTCAAAGCAAATGATGCAAAGGTGCAAAGTCCTAATTATATTATTATACACATTTACACATATCTATCTATATTACTTATAATGCACGAAGCCACATCACTCTTAATTTTAAGACGTACAAAAAATTAAGCATTGTTTACAACACTTTAATACACCTAATTTTCAAAATTACAACAAAGTAATCATATTGTACAACAAAATAAAGCATGATGTCATTTTAAGACCAAAATTCTATCAAACAACATTAATGCTATTAAAAACACCCCTTCACCAAAAATTACAACAATTTAAGCACAATGTACAATAGCTGCAACCAATTTTCAGATTTACAACAAAATAAGCATAGTGTACAACAAAATAAGCATGATGTAATTTTCAGACTTACAACATTAATGCTATTAAAGTGGTCAATGTTATTAATGACTATAATGACTACTACTTACAAGAAAAGAAACATCGTGTACAACACTTTAATGCACATAATTTCCATATGTACAAGACAAGAAGCATAGTGTACAACAAAATATCACATTAATGCTATTTATTGTAGTCAATTATTTAACTGGTCAATAAATACAATTAATACAGTTATTAAAACACCCCTTACATAAGAAATACAAATTATCAAACATATTGTACAACCAAATTAAACACAATTCCTGCATTAAATTTCACTACTACAAATAATAAAACACATTGTACAAATATTCAAGCCCGAACGGGCAACGGGCCAAATGGGCTTGAGCCCGAACTGGCGCGGACCAAACGGGCTCGAGCCCGAGCAGACACGGGTCAACGGGTTCGAGCCCGAACGGGCACGAGCTATCAGAAATTCTTGATATCGGTAAATTTATTGTTAAAAAGAAATACTTAATCCTTTCCATATTAAATGTCCAGGTTTGACTTTTCAAGTCTTTCTTTTACAACTTTGACTTTAAATATTTTTGCTTGTGTTATATAGTATTAGATAAAAATAATACGTAGTGAAAATACGTTTAAAACTCAATCTATTCATATATTTTTCATCAAATATTATATAACACAATCAAAAATATTTATGGTCAAAGATTAGAAAGAAAGACTTTGAAAATTCAAAGTGGACATTTAATATGGGACGGATGGAGTAATAAACTAAAATACATTATTCATCGAAATTTTTTATTTCAAGATACCCGTCGCTGCAATGCGCGGGTACCCTGCTAGTATTCTTTTATCTTTTATCATGATTCATGACAGCTTACTTTCAAACAATTAGTATGCACTTGAATCTACTTATAAACCATTTCATGTTTGAATACTTTTTGTTATTCTTTAGAGCATCGGGTGTAGTCATCTAAGTCAAAGCTAAAAATAATGTCATGTAATGCTCATCACCATTTACTTTTCTCTTCTTTTATCACTAACACACCCAGTCAAAGCTAAAAATAATGTCATGTAATGCTCATCACCATTTACTTTTCTCTTCTTTTATCACTAACACACCCAAACGCCTTCTCCCTAGTCACTCAAGCTAAAACCCACTTTAAGACTCATCATACCCATATAAAACACAAAAACCTAATTTTCTTTATTAAAAAAATAATAATAAATAAAGAAGAAAAAAAAATCTTTTATTTAGCGCAAGCTAAATCCTTCATTTTTGTTTTGGCGCCAGCATGAGGCGGTGCAATAGCGCCGGTCCAATGTTGGTTTGGCGCCGGCCAAATGCGACAACACCCATTGCTCTAAGTAGGCGAGTGTTATAAAAAGATGACCTTGAATGATTATCAATAAGTAATCTATGATATTATGCTATCTAGCAACAAAAATCCATGATCGGTTTATATGGATTCAAGCTCGTCTCTCCTGGAGAAACAAACCAAAACTAGAAAATTCACAAATCAAAATAAAAGAACTAGATTATCCATTTATAACACCAACATGTCTATCTCAAAGATGTCAAGAAAAGTAAAAGTATGTCTCTTTCTATCATCCCCTTTTATGGCGACTACTTTTGCCCGACGTTAGAACCACCAAATTCATACATCCTGCAGATAATATTGTACCTTAATTTGGTCGTTCCAACTCCAGGAAAGCATTCACCCTTTTGTATGGTCATGCTCAAATTATGTACAAGATCTTCAAAGTAAACGAAGAGTCAAAGCAAAACCATTTTTAACCACAAATCCCGAAAGAGAAAAAAAACTGACAAAGGTACATCTTCTAGGCCGTCATTTCTCGATAATCTTTGGCCCATTGTACATTGCTCCAACCACAGATAAGCTAGCGGGTTTGTCTATATCTTCGAGCCATGCATAGTTTTCAATTTTTTCATCATCAGGCAACTTTTTGTCATCAACTGTCAGAAAGTGAAAAAAATTACTCTGTATGCTTTCTTAGATTTTTTATCAAGCATTGGTTAATTAAAAAAGGTCATGAGTAAAAACCTGTAAAATCAGTGTACGGGTGAGTACGATAGTATTGGCAGTGCCTGCCATCAGGGTCACAGTATGGTGGGCCGAGAACATCAAGAACAGCGCAAGCAGTCAATGCTGTGAAGCAGTGCATGTTACCACCATGTGTTGGATAAAGAATTGTTGTGTTGCATGGTGCGGTGAAGTCCGAGTTGACACTGAGTTTCGCTAGTCGTACACTAACGGGTCCTGCTACAGCTGGTAAAACACGAGTGTGTGAGTCTCGATCCATGAATCCAAACTAATTTGAAATTCGGAGAATAAGTATTTCACGTCAACCCAAACCATTTTGTATCCAATGAAAAAACTTTCTACCCCTAGGGTTACTCGGTAAATTAGTAGTTTTCAGTTCAACTTCACTACTTAATTTCTATAAGAAGTGCAAAACAGAATACTTAAATCTGCAGTTAAGAACTGACCTTTTGATGAATCTGCTTTAGGGGTAGCCATTGAAGCAGCATCATCCACCCAATCATACGCTTTGATGTGCATGGTTCCAAAGAGAAGCTTACTCAAAACAGTCATCTGAGGATGGTTATGGAGAGGGAGAACACCCGATGGAGGCAAGAGAAAGATTCCAATCTGCCATGGTGAATGGTACAAGTGAACACATGATTCGTAACCCCTCAAGTTGATCCACAAATTCCATTTTTTTCCCCTCAAAATCACTTATTTTAGTTTAATATTAATATGAAAAATTAACAAACAACACATACCGAAAATTTGTCACATTCGCAGAGGTGTAGGTATGTGATTTTGGGAAATCCTCCGGTTTCTCTAACCTTGAAATAGGGCATATTACGCTGTACACCAACGTCTAGTTCAGTCATATCGTCTGAAAAAGAGAAAAAAATCTAACCGATAAATCTTTTAGCGTAAAAAAAGATATATTTTTGTGCATTTGATCATACAATCTCACAACATTCCCCATTCATCATCTTTGATACCTTTTAATACAATCACAAACACATGCTCAACTAGTTATACAATCCTGCACCTCATAAGTACATTGAATTCTGTTTTCCGAAGAATTTTATCACATTATAAATACTATATCGTTCTTACACCACGTAATCATGTCGATTTCTTGTTTTTCGAATAACTCAATTAATCAAGGTACATTAGACATCAAATCAAGAAAACCTAGACATATAATTTCCTTCTTTAATGATTCAGATATCAATCTTAAACCCAATACTGAAGATCAAAGACCGACTATTTTAAAGCTATGCATAATAAATACAAATGAGAGAACTAACAAGCCGTTCACACAAAGGCATCAAAATTCACCAGAGTTTATAAAGAAACAAAAATCCATATAAGGGTTCTTGAAACTAACCATTGTTAAGTTTGACGGTCTAGCATGCATAAGAGTTTATACATTAAATATTAGTGTCTATCAATTGCGCCAAATAAGCAAAGAAAAAATTATAAAGATTTTACGTGATTCACGGCATGTTTTAAATGTTTCGGTCTTGCATACGAAAGAGAACATTTTATATGGTAAACATTAGCGTCAATCAACTACATTAACAAGCAAACAAAAAGCGATAAAGATTTTACGTAGTTCACTGACAACACATGTAAGCAAAAAGTTAACACACCGGCTTCAACTAGAATGTAATACACGGAAAGTCATTCAGTTTGGTAGATATTGAAGATAGCCAATTCGATCAAATGCTTTGAATAAACTTCCACCAAATTCAATAAATAAAACGCAAGCAGAAGATTGTTAGCTTCAAATTTGAAACGTCGCATATTCAACAGGCGTGTAACAGGAGATGAAACGTTTTTGTACGCTTCATCATTTTCAAGTACATCTTTTAAAAGCTAAAACAATCTAAGCTCAAAATAAGCATAGATAGTCAGCTTTCAATACATTGTAATCCCTAATCCCTTGCCATAACTAACATTATTGTACCTGTTTTCACAATTCAATGGTAACCCATTGACACCAGTCACAACTGGATACACCAAACATATATATCAATCCAACAAACAATACTCACAAAAACAAATTCCAATATACATAAAGTCAAAAACAAACTTTCAACAGACCCCACATATATCCACTTGCTAAAACTACAAAAATGCATATAAAAATATCAAATATTTTATATTCACAAATAAAATTATTTTATTTAGAATAAAAAAACTTACTTAAAATATCTGTGAGGCGTTTTATACCATCAGCAGATGGAATAACACCAGGACCACAATTAGCAAAAACTTCACTGCATGCATCATACAGCTTCTGAACTGCTGATACTTTCTTCTGTCTCATTCTCCTCTTTCTTCTTTCACCTGTTACTTTCTCCATACCCATTAGTACTAGTATTTCTTAACCAACACACACACAAACTAAATACACCTTGATGTGTGTGTAATTCAATACCCCATATACAACCTTAAAAACACCAATCTAAATAGTAATCCTATATGGATATCCTCAAAAACTTAAAACCCTGATTAAAGATTGATACTTTTTATGTTTTATGATCTGGGTATTTTATAAAAGTTACAAAAATGTAAATTTTATGAAAAACACACTATTTTACACATAGTAAACACAAACCCTACATTAAAGATTGAAAATTTAAGTGATTTTGGTATGTTATACGATCTGGGTATTGCATGAAATGAATCTTTATTGAGTTTTGATGTGATTATGGAGAAAAAGATTTCATTTTTTTATAAAAAAATTACGAAAGAGACCCTGAAAATGAAGGTGAAAATGAAGGCAAATGGGTTTAAATTGAATGAGAAAAGATTTTTTTGTTGTATATGTTTGAAAAAGACTAGATAAGAGTTGATTTGGAGAAGAAGAATACTATGGGACATGGTTTTGGTTTTCCAGTGGGCAGTACTTACAACAGCGGATTCAGTTTTGTAATATGTGGGTCCCACTTTCAAAATTTTATTATTATCATATTATGGAGTAAATATCATTTACATCTCAAACATTTTTTCACTCGGAAAAAAAATATACAGTTACTGCCGGAGAATATTTAATTATCTTTTTATAAATAGACACTTTAATATAATTTCGACAATTTTTTGTCTCGTATTTTTCACTTTTTAACGTTTTTTTCTTTTTTTACGTTACTGAAATTTGAATAAAAAAATAACATGTGATTAAACACCAATTAGAATATCACATGTGATATTAGTGTTAAAATCACATATAATATGTGTATATCATATCTATACTCCTTCATAAAGAGTTTGAGACATTCTAAATATAGTATTCTTAAAATTTTTAAAACCAAAAACATTTCCATCAAAAGAAAGTTACTTTTGCTAAGCATAATAATTAAGCATATATATAAATTAAAAAAATAATTAATGCCTTAAATTCTCATACTTGTAACATCCCCCAATATTGATGCATCTCATTTAAACCATATGAAGACATGTAAAAAATGTAATAAATTAAAATACGTAGTTCACCGGAAATTAAAATACGTAAAGTTATTGCTAGAAAAGACATATATATAAAAAGACATTTGTTTGCCATAAAAATAATTATCGGATACCCACCGCCGCATTGCGCAGGTACCCTTCTAGTGTGATTTAACACTAACACCAAATATCATATGTGATTTAACACTAATATTCACATATAATATTACATATCATATGTGATTTAATATTAATATCACATGTGATATTCTAATTAGTGATTAATCACATCTGATTTTTTCATGTAAGTTTCAGTTTCGGAAAAAATCAAAAAAATACCAAAAAACGTGAAAAAAAGTTATTTTTTTTTCCGAAAGTGTATCAAAGTGTCCGTCTATAAAAAGTTAATTAAATGCTCATCGCGATGGTGTAATTATTTTCGCCTAACGATTAACGGTTTAAGAAATATTTAAATTATAAAAAATAAGTGAAATATTAAAATGCTTTTAATCTAAGTCATTGATTTCTTTTTAGATAAATGTTGAGAATGAGTCCTGATATGCATGAAAAGTTTGGTATATAAAATAACTATTCTCCATATTATGTGTGCTACTCACTTCTTAAATACATTTTGATCTATTTTCTGGCAGTTTAATATTTTTAACTTATTAAACTTTATATTTTATGTTTCGTACTTTCTTTTTTATGATTTTTTAAAAATAAAAAAAATTATAAAAATAATAAAAGAATAAACATAAGGGGTAGTGTCGGTGTTTTAGGGTACCAATAACCCATCCCTTATTATATATACTCACGCCGTCTCGAATTAAATGTTAAATGTGCACGGTGCTATTTTGGGAAGTAACAAAATAAGTGTATGTTTTGTATTCCGGCAATTAAACCGATGGGAGGAGATTTTATTGAGTAAATATGATATTTAATTGCTGAAAAGTGTACTTAGTAAGATATCTTAAAAATTTGTGTATTTTAAAAGTAGACACTTATTATAAGACGAAGTGATTGTTTTGTTTAAGTTTAGTAAAACTAAACGGTAAACGTATCACATTTTGTTGTTCGAGTTACTCGGAAGGACGAGTATTTTTACTACTTTGTAATTGGCTTAGCCGAATTATCCCATAACCGTTTTTAACAATTTCCTTTGCTTAACCACCGAGTTACACAGCTTAACCAATTTTGCATCTAGTGAGTGTTTGAACGCCATAACTCTTGTGAGCATCTTTAGGGCATTTGGTGTTTGTTTATTGTTTGGTAAAAGAAAGAAAATGATATTTCTTTCTAATTTGTATTCTTACTTATCATCTTACTCACAGGATTTTGACATGTGACATAACTGACGGTATAGATGAAGAGATATAATAACCGAAAAGCACATGTTGTATTTTTTTTGTACATAAAAATATAAGTGTGAATATGAAGTAGAATAAGCAAAACTCATAAAACTAAAGATACATGCGATCATTATAAATTATCGGTTGCTGTTAGCAACAACTTATGAGTTTATAAAAGCGTTTTTTGATTTAATTATAACTACTAGCAGGGTACCCGTGCAATGCGGCGGCGGGTACCCTATTGCGGCGAGCAAATGTTATTCGGTTACACGTTTTTTCTAAAAATAATTGTACGAATGAATGAATTGGTGTGTGCTGTTACAATGTTTTGAATTGGTGCTGTTACAATGTTGTGTATTTAATTTCCAGGAAGATAGCTGAATTTTAAAGCTATGTATTGAATTAATAGCAAAATTAATACAATTAATAGCAAAATTAATACAGTTTTTGTAGTCCAACTAATTTTGAAATGTGAGATTTCCTTTTATAGTAAGTGTGTAGGCTTATATTTTTAAAACTTCCTTTTATAGAAAATCCTAAATATATTATAAGGTAGTATAGATAAAGTATAAAATAACATTGAAATGGAGTATTAAAAGTTTGTTAGCGTTAAGTAAAGGAGTTGAAACGATACTAAAAAATTAAACATTTATTGTCAAACAAACATCATGTTCTAAACATAAGAAAAATAAATGCTATTAAAGTGTTAAGGGATTGTCTAACCAGTGACTGGGGGCATTGGTTAAGGTACATTTATTAAACACAAACATTTTTTTTATATTACAAATTGTATTTAATACATATTAATTAAGCATACAAATTACCAAAATTAAATCTGATTTTTAATTTAATAAACTCAAAGTTTCCTTTTATAAACGTCTTAAACTTTGCCCTGAGGGCACCCATTAGACAAACTAAAGTGTTAAAAGATGGTTTCCAAATACTTGCTTAGCCGGTGTTTGTCTAACCTTATTTGATAGGCTTATACGCTTATTAAAATTTTAATAAGCCGACGAGCACATATTTTTAGCTTACGACCATATCTTTTCATAAATCCTAAATATGAGCTGATAAATTAATCAAAACTTCATTATCTTATCAAATCAAAACTAGTTGGGTACCCGGGCGTTGCGACGGCAAATATCCTGAAATAAATTTTACCGGTGAATTATGTATTTTAGTTTATTATGTTTTATTTGACAATAAATTTACGAATATCAAGAATTTCATTTAGCCCGTGCCCGTTCGGGCTCGAGCCCGTTTGGCCCGTACCTGTTCGCAAGGTTGTAAAAATCGCTAGGCGCTAGTGAGGCGGTCGGGTAGGGCCTAGCGATTAATCGGTTATGCGGGGATTAATCGGGGATTAATCAGATTAGAATTTTTATGCATAAAATTGTAATTTTAGATATTATATTATATTATATGTATGACATAAGCATAGTGCATCAAAGTTCGAATATTTCAAGTGTTCAACTATAAACATAATACATAATTCTTCAAAGTTCAAAGTCAAACAAAGTTATTACTCGCTTTGTTGATCATTTTAAGCGATCTTTGACCGATTAATCAGTTTGTTGACCAATTTTTAAGCGATTTTGTCTAATTTTTAAGTGATTTTGTTGACCAATTTTTAAGCGATTTTGTTTGATTAACCCGATTAGATCGATTTTGTTAGATTAATTAGTTTGTTGACCGATTTTTAATCGATATTTAACCAAAACGATTAAATAGGCCGATTATGATAAATCAAGGCGCTTAGTGAGCGATCAGCGATTATGCGGGGATTAATCGGCCGCCTGGGCCGATTTTTTACAATAGAGCCTGTTCGGGCTCAAGCCCATTTTGCCCGTTGCCCGTTTGGGCTTTAATATTTGTATAATGTGCTTTATTATTTGTATTAGTGACATTTAATGCAGGGTATCCGCGCGTTGCAGCAGCAGGTACCCTGAAATAAAGTTTTCAAGCGAATCATGTATTTTAGTTTATTATGTTCTTTTTGACAATAAATTTACGGATTTCAAGAATTTCGTTTAGCCCGTGCCCGTTCGGGCTCGAGCCCATTTTGCCCGTTGCCCGTTTGGGCTTTAATATTTGTATAATGTGCTTTATTATTTGTATTAGTGACATTTAATGCAGGGTATCCGCGCGTTGCAGCAGCAGGTACCCTAAAATAAAGTTTTCAAGTGAATCATGTATTTTAGTTTACTAGCAGGGTACCCATGCGTTGCAGCGACGGGTATCTTGAAATAAAAAATTTCGTTGAATAATGTATTTTAGTTTATTATGTTCTTTTTAACAATAAATTTACGGATATCAAGAATTTCGTATAGCCCATGCCCGTTCGGGCTCGAACCCGTTGGCTCGTCTGCTCGGCTCGTGCCGTTGGTCACGCCCGTTCGGGCCAAGCCCATTTGCCCTGCCCGTTCGGTTTGAATATTTGTATAATGTGCTTATTATTTGTAGTAGTGAAATTTAATGCAGGAATTGTGTTTAATTTGGTTGTACAATATGCTTGATAATTTGTATAAGGGGCGTTTTAATAACTGTATTAATTGTATTTATTGACCAGTTAAATAATTGACTACATTAAATAGCATTAATGTGGTATTTTGTTGTACATTATGCTTCTTGTCTTGTACGTCTGAAAATTATGTGCATTAAAATGTTGTACACTATGTTTCTTTTCTTGTAATGTTGTAAGTCTGAAAATAAGTCTGAAAATTACACCATGCTTATTTTGTTGTACAATATGTTTATTTTGTTGTAAATCTGAAAATTTGTTGCAGCTATTATGCATTGTGCTTAAATGGTTGTAATTTTTGGTGAATGAGTGTTTTTAATAGCATTAATATTGTTTGATAGGATTTTGGTCTTAAAATGATACCACGCTTTATTTTGTCGTATAATATGCTTACTTTGTTGTAATTCTGAAAATTGGGTGCATTAAAGTGTTGTAAACCTTGATACCACGCTTTATTTTGTTGTACAATATGCTTACTTTGCTGTTATTCTGAAAATTGGGTGCATTAAATTGTTGTAAACCATGCTTAATTTCTGAAAATTGGGTGCATTAAAGTGTTGTAAACCACGCTTTATTTTGTTGTACAATATGCTTACTTTGTTCGGGCTCGAGCCCGTTTGGCCTGCGCATATTCGGGCTCAAGCTCATTTGGGCTGTTGCCCGTTCGGGCTTGAATATTATTTGTATTAGTGACATTTAATGTAGGAATTGTGTTTAATTTGATTGTATAATATGCTTGATATTTTTTAGAGTTAATTGCATTTTTGGTCCCTGTGGTATGGCCAAATTGCAGATTTGGTCCCTAAAGCTTTGAAAGTGCACCAGAGGTCCCCATTTTCAAGTTTTCGTTGCATGTTTAGTCCCTGATCAACATAAAATGTCTAAAATGCCCTTGTCTTCTTCTTTCCTATTTTCTTTTCAGTCCATCCTTTTAGTTTCTTACATAAATGGTCCTTGTGTCTTGCTATTTTTACAAATTTAGTCTAATTTTTTTTATTTATTTATTTAACTATTAATATTAGTATTATATTTTTTTATAAGTTTTCGCATATTTTTATACGCATTTTTCTTACATTTTTGTCCGTTTCGTCCGTTTTATACCTTTCGGCCGTTTATATAATTTTTTGTCCGTTTTTATACGTTTTCCGTTTTTATAACGTTTTCTTACGTTTTCTTCCGTTTTTCTTACGTTTTCATACGTGTTTATCCATTTTTATATGTTTTCATTCGTTTTTATCCGTTTTATATATTTTCGTCTGTTTATATACATTTTCGTCAGTTTTTATATAATTTTCTTACGTTTTTATTAGTTTTTCTTACGTTATCATACATTTTTATTCGTTTTAATACGTTTTAGTTCGTTCTTATCTGTTTTCATCCGTTTTTATACGTTTTCAACTGTTTATATACGTTTTCGTAAGTATTTATACGTTTTTGTCCATTTTTACACATTTTCATCTGTTTTTTTACGTTTTCGTCCGTTTTTATATGTTTTCATCATTTTTTTACGTTTTCATCCGTTTTCGTCTGTTTTTTTTACGTTTTCGTAAGTTTTTTTACGTTTTTGTCCTTTTTTATATGTTTTTGTCTGTTTTTTTCATTTTCGTCTGTTTTTTTTACATTTTCATCCGTTTTTATACGTTTTCGTCCGTTTTTATACATTTTCGTCCAATTTTTTAAGTTTTCATTTTTTTACGTTTTCGTCCGTTTTTTCTTACGTTTTTATCGTTCTTTATCTGTTTTCATCCGTTTTTTATCTAATGGCTAATATAAGTTAACCAATTTTTCTAAAAAGTTTCAAAACATTTCCAAAATTTTTGAAAATTTTTTTTGAAAAAAAAAATTTCGAATAATTTTTTTTTCGAAAATTATTTTTTGAAAATTTTTTCGAAAAAACTTTTCAAAAAAGTTTTGTCGAAGAAATTTAAAAAAAAAAAATTCAATTTTTTTTTAAAAAAAAAAAATTTTGGAAAAAAAATATTCAAAATTTTTTTTTGAAATTATTTTTGAAAAAAAATTTCAAAAAAGTTTTGTCGAAAAAATTTTTTTTTCGAAAAAAAAAATATTCAAAAATTATTCTGAATAAATTTTTCAAATTTTTTTTTTAAAAAATTTTGAAAATTACAGAATTTTTTTGAAATTTTTTTTGAAAATTACACTGTTGTTCCATTTATGTAATATTAATAGTTAAATAAATATTAATAGTTAAATAAATAATAATAATAAAAAAAATCGGACTAAATCTATAGAACATGGCAAGACACAAGGACCAGTTATGTAAGAAACTAAAAGGATGGACTGAAAAGAAAATAGGAAAGAAGAAGACAAGGGCATTTTAGACATTTTATGTTGATCAGGGACTAAACATGCAACGAAAACTTGAAAATGGGGACCTCTGGTGCACTTTCAAAGTTTTAGGGACCAAATCTGTAATTTGGCCATACCACAGGGACCAAAAATGCAATTAACTCTAATTTTTATTTATTATGTTAGGGGTGTTTTAATAACTGTATTAATTGATCAATTAATTAATTGATTATATTAAATAGCATTAATGTGGTGTTTTGTTTTTTTAACATGTGCATTAAAGTGTTGTACATTGTACTTCTTTTCTTAATTATATGAATTACTAATAATAGTAACATGTGTAGGCTTATATTTTTAAGACTTTCTTTTATAGGAAGTCCTAAATACATTATTATCTAGTATAGTTATACGTCCTTTTTTTCCATACTAGACGAGTACCCGCGCCTAGCGGCAGCGGTATCTAGTTTCGACAAAATTTTAGCGGTGATTAAGTTTGTTTCATGAATCAGGATTTGAAGTGTTAATGAATCCATTTTGAATGATTATATTGTTTTTCTGATAGCGTTGTTTTGTATTTGAGATTGTCTTTTTTGATAGCATTTTTGTATGTTGCATTAATCAATTACAGTAATATTAAATAATAATAACGCTATTTTTTGTTGCAAGGAGCAATTAACAACATTTTTTTTGTATCCCTAAAGACCTGTAGTACATAAATAGTTAGTGTACATAAACAAAGAAATGTGAATACAAACATTTATCTTTCGTTTTTATGTCTCAACCTTTCACGGGTTCCACAACTAATTCATCATTTCTCATATAATTTTGTCAAATTTGAAACCTGGTTCGACCCGGGTAGTTCAACCGGTTGAAGCTGTTCTGTCAAAAAAGAAGTCGATTTAAACCGAGTCAACCCGACAGGTTGGGTCGAAAACAAGTCAAATTAAATCGGGTTAACCGCCGGGTTTAGCGTCCCGTCAACCCGGTTCGATATGTATTAATAGTTTCCATTTGAAATATATGTCTTCAACATTTGTATCGGTTTCATAGGGTCCTCTCTGGTTCGTTTTTGGACGGCTTTAATTGTTAGCCGAACGGTGGCGACACCGGTTCCCGATTGAACACGTTGGTTCGGTCCGGTCCGATTTTCAAAACTATATGTAACATCAACTTGTTAGCTTGTATGAAGTTTTGTGTGTTTTTATTAATTTGTATAATGTGTATAATAACATGTACTTTTCATTTTAGGATGTTTTAAAAATATCAATAATTAGTGTGTTTAATTTTTATAGGATTATGTTGGCTAGCTTCTTTAATTGATGATTTATTGTTTAGGGGTGTTTAATTTGTTGTTTTTAATTTAGTAGATGTGTCTTTTAATTGGTTGTACAATGTGAATAAATTATTGTATTTTTAAGTAGTGGGGTGTTTTAATAAGAGTATTAACTACACTATGCATTTCTCTCTCATTTTACTTTCAATATTCAATATTTTCACTTTTCCACTTTGACCGTTTTTCCATTTTAGATAGTAAAGATAAAAGAAAAGTAAAATTTAATGTTTTAAATGAAAAAGAAAGAAGAAAAGGGACAACTGTCGGGAGGAAATCTATATTTGATGTTAACCCTTTATGCGTTAGAAATGCTTTTAAATATTTATTATTACTTTTATTTATTTGATTCATGTGTATATTATGTACACGCATAGTGTATGTGTCCTTGTACAAACATGTAAAAGAATCGAGTTGAATAATTTATCAAGCGTAAGTTGGCATTAACCTACTTATTTGCTTAGTCATCTCTAATAAAGTGTAAATAAATGACTTCTTTCTCTTCAAAAAAATTGACAGTATAGTTTTTTTCTTGTCATTGGAGCATAAGTTTTTCTATTCCAATGACTAAAATATTCTCATGTTTTTACGGTAACAATTTAAGAATTTCTCCTTTCACACAAAATTATTTAAAACAAAATATTATTAATACACCCATATCGAGAGAATACAAGAAAATACCTACCTCAAATAAAACCTCGTACAATCTTTGCCCTTTAAATTTGGAAAAGAAAAAATTACCAAAAGGGTAAAAAAAAGGTATTTGAATTCAACTTAATTGTCTCAATATGAAAAAAATTAGTTTATTAAGTCATGTAAAAAGTTATTTGTTTTTCACTTAATCTATACTATATAAAATGGAAAAATGGTCAAAGTGGAAAAAGTGGAAAATGTTGAAAGTTGAATGTTGAAAACATGGTCAATGGAGAGAGAAATAAATAATATAATTAATACTCTTATTAAAACACCCCATTACTTAAAAGTACAATAATTTATTCACATTGTACAACTAATTAAAAGCACATCTACCAAATTAAAAACAACCAATTAAAACACCCTTTATTAAAAAGTACAATAAAATTTTCATCACATACATTTAAAGAAGCTACCACATAATACAAAATATAAAATAATTAATCACACTAATTAATGTTATTTTTTAAACACCCTAAAATTAAAAGTAAATGTTATTATACACATTGTACATATTAATAAAAAACGCAAAGCTTCATACAAGCTAAAAAGTTGATGGTACATATAGTTTTGAAAATTGGACCAGACCGGACCAACGTGTTCAACTGGGAACCGGTGTCACCACCGGTTCGTCTAACCAATTAAAGCCATCCGAAAACGAATCAGAGAGGACCCGTTGAAACCGATACCGGGTTGACCCGGGACGCTTAAAACCCGGCGGGCTGACCCGGTTTAATTTGACATGTTTTCGACCCAACCTATCGAATTGACTCGGTTTAAATCGACCTGTTTTTTTTATCGGAACGGTTCAACCAGTTGAACCACCCGGGTGAAATCGGGTTTCAAATTTGACAAAATTATATGAGAAATGATGAAGTAGTTGTGGAACCCGTGACAATTTTTTTTAAAGGAGAGACCAAGTAATTGTAGTTTTTTTGTTTATTTTGTTTTGACACATGTAATTTGTCATTTGTATAATGTTATTTTTAAAACTGTTGCTCTTGCACCACTTAAAGGACTATCATATATGAATCGTCTTTTAAAAGTTAATATATATTGTATAGCCTTTTGTCCAGTGTATCAATAATGTTATGTAAGTTTATTAAAATCACAAAAATAAATAGTATTGTTATCTTTAGCGATAATTATTTGTACCTCAAACAAATAGCTTTGAACAATACATAAATATCTATACAAATTGATAGTACAAAATAATCTTATATGGTGATATCTAATTTGTAAAGTTACAATTTTAAAAGCCACACACCAAATGTTAACGCTACATGTAAAAAAAATAGTTATCACTGCCTAAATTACTGACAAAACAAGGAAAAGCGGTCACACATGTTGGATATACCTCTAAACTACAATATAATATTGTCAACTACATAATATCGTTGCTTTTTTTAATGCTTGAATCTATTATTACTAAAAATCTTAATAACTTAAAACAATCCTATTAGAAAATATACTAACACACTTAGATCGACTCCCAAATTTTTAAAAACTATATATTTATGCTGCTATGCAACCACGCATCAGAATTGTAGTTATGTGAAAACGATTCTCTAATGCTACAAATACAGTTTATTGAAAGAAACTTATGGGTCGTTGGAACTTTGCAGAAAACTAGACATCGCTGCCGCTAGGCGCGGGTACTCGTCTAGTCAAAATAAACGACTTAAAATAATAAATGATAAAAGTGAGGGTCTCCACATTAAGTCATGTGTTAATTAACATGACAGGGCTTGTTTGTTAAAATTCTTTATTAAGTCATTTCTAACTAGAGATTACTTAATACAAACACTTTAAACAGTTTTAATATGACTTAATTAATTCAGTTTTTTTCATATTAAGTCAATTAAGTCACAAACAAACACCACCTTAATGAAAAAATTAAACTAACAAGCCCTTAATCTATTATGTAGGCACTTTTAGCATTTTTTTTTATTTTGATCATGCTCGACTGTTCAACTGCTCAACTTCACTTAATTTTTGACACGTGTCATTCTTTTATACTTCTTTTTCAGAAAAAAGTACAAAATGAATTACACGTGTCAAAAATCGCAGTTAAAGTCGAGCAGTTGAGCAGCCAAAGGAATGACACGTGTCAAAATTTGAATAAAGTCGAGCAGTTGAGTATTCGAGCATGACCATTTTAAAAAAAGAGTGTTGAAATTGTTAATTTTCTCTTTGGAAAATGGGTTGTTGTATGGACCTCTATATGAGGTTTTCAATCATTGCACGCATCGAAAAGTTGTCTGTGTACATTACGGTGCTGTAATATGTGCTTCGCGGGTTATACGGTTGACCCATA
>OU343218.1:167901664-168030772 GCA_910596185.1 Chrysanthemum makinoi
AAATCCCGAGCATGTAAGTCTTTTAAACTCATTCCATTTCGTTATAACTTTTAATATTAAGTGCCTAATGTTTAAAAGGATTTTATAACAAAAACGTAGCAATTTAAATCACCTAAAACGAGTACACGAGTCAAAAGATACGGCCAAATGAAGTTATCGAAAAGCTGTCAAAAACTTTCTGTAACAGGAAGATCGGGCACGCAATTCGAGGCACTTCTGGTCTGTTTCATCAAAAAGTTAAAACACGAAAGTTGTCTGGAATGACGTTTTCTTCAAAAATTTTGGAGCACGGGTCCAGAAAACGCATAACGAAGTCATATTTTAATAAAAATCCCAACAGCTGTATTGATTTCATAAAAAACCAAACGCCTCTACTTGCGCCCCTTTTATTTTCATCAGGTTACTGGAATTAGGGCCAACCAAAGTACCTTTGTAAACACCACCTAGGACACTCTAAAACGCCCCCATAGCCTGGTTGAAAAGCCTAGGTGTCATGCATAAAAACGGCACTCCTTTAGGGCCATGTGTTCTAAAAACCAAAAATTCCATACATCAGGTCTTTGGGAAAAACTTGGGATTTTTGATAAATTCAATTTTGAACTATCTTAGAAACATTGAAAATGAGTTAAACAACATTTCACAAGGTTACATGCAAAAGATATAAAGCTTTATGGTTTGAAAACGAGAATCTCAATTTGTCAAAACTAGCCTAAGTAGCCCTTTTCAATAATTGATATCTCGCTAATTAAAGAGTTGTTAAGTATGAGAGTTACACCATTTTAAAGAGCTCGCTGCAAGGATTTTAAAAGCCCAAGAACATCTTTAAAAACCGTTATGGTCTCTTTTATAATCAATCAAAAAGAAGGTGACTCATAAAGATTTTCATAAATAACTCTTGCGTGCATTTTTCAAATTTGAGTCTTATGAGCTATAGGATGCTAGAGAATGACTTAAAATGAGTTAATTAACTATTATGATGTCCCTAGATTACACCGTAAAAGTTATTGGGTCAAAAATGATTTTTTCTTAAACCGCGACGTGGCCAAGTGGCCATGTTCCCGGGCTTGTTTCTCTCTAACCAAAGATGACTAGAATATGAGACCTATACCATTTTGAATAGATTAAAGCAAAGAGTTTAAAGGATCAATTGCTTTGTAAAAACATTGGCTTGCCTCGTGTACAATCTATCCTCATTTGGGTCTGCTATCGCCCAAAACCAACACTTTTCACAAAAGGCACCTAACCCCCTACTTTGAGTAATCATTGCGACCAAACCGTAAGAGCTTAAGACTTCTAGGTTGAACCATTAGAAAGACCACCCGCCAAACTCTTGAAGGGATCAAGAACATAATAAAAACCTCTTAAGGCCTCGCTTATATTTACCCTCACTTTTGTCAATTTAGGCATAAAACAAGTGAACTTTTCTTATAAAACTACAAGTATAAAAATTGTAAATTTTGAAAGATAAAGTTTTCTTGGGCTAGAAATTTAAATTCTTCAAAGTTAATTATACAATGGCTAATTTTGTTAATAACCCATAGTTGAGGGTTTAAAGTGTCATTTTTGAAAGTGCAAGGGTAAAAACAGTAAATATTTAAAATTGTAAATATAACATTTTGGAAACATATCATATTTAACAACTTATCACCAATCATCCGAGCCATAAAAATAAGTATGATAAGTATAATTAATTTTTCAAGAGACTTCATGTTTACCCAACTATCGATAAAGCATTATCATCGCATAAAATTGAACTCGAATACTAAAAACATGACATACTAACTCAGGTCACGAGTCGGAGCAGTTTATTCACATTACTTAATTTGTTTTCCATCCAGACTACTGTAACATCGAGGTGAGTTTGTAGCCCCGTTTTTATACTTGTTTATTAATGCTTTGGGGGAGATACATGCTCAACTAATTGCTTTCACTTTTATAAGTACTCTAAAAACTTTTACATATTACTGTGAGTTCATGGCCCCTACCTTTACTTGCTTTTAAACTGTTTTGGGGGAGATACATGCTTAACTACTCATTTTTACTTTCACAAGTACTAAAAAACTTTTACATACTACTATGAGTTTATAATCACACTTTATACGTTTTGCTACAAACCTGAACACAAGTACTATCTGTATGCAATCCAGATTGTTATTGCCTAAGTTATACACTATTGCCACTAAAAGTCCCTCTATCATGAGCCATTAATCACTTGCGAGTGAACGCGAATATAGTGAATAGATTTATTGGCAGTTGACGCCCCACTTGTGTTGCTGGATAAGTAGCCAAGTGCACTTTATTTGAGAACCCCATAGGAAGTTGGCAAACTCCTACCTGAGGGCCTTTTTACTTACATCATCTCTATGATGTTAGTAACTTACATCATTAGTTCATTACTATGATGTCGTACTGTTAAGGTTTGCGTTCATGAGACTTAAGGCAATATATACTGTGTTGCAATGATACTAATGCTGCAGTACAACAACATGGCCCAACCTTGAAACTTGTGTTCAACTGATTACTAAACAAACGAACTATGGGTGTATAACAACGTAACCCACTACTTATTTCATCAATATTAGTATTTATTACAATAATCGCTCAAACTCGAAACTATTGAACTCAATTGTTTTATCTACAAACTCTATGAACTCACCAACCTTTGTGTTGACACTTTTTAGCATGTTTATCTCAGGTTCATAATTTACGAGGATGGCACGGAAGGGCACGGATACTCAAGAAGGCTATATTATCATTCGAAAACTTATTTAATAAACTGTAAAACCACTGGGACCTTATTTTGTAAACTCTGATATTTATATAAATCGAATGATAAATCTTTTAAAATGACACAATTAGAGTTCGTTTTCTGTTATTGTAACTGTTGAGCCATGAAGTAACACCCAAATGAATTCTACGGGTATCACGAAATTTGGGGGTGTTACAGATTGGTATCAGAGCCTCAGTTATAGAGAAACGGGTCTAATTGAGACCTAAACTATAACTACTTTTTCACAAAAAATGTAACATATTGGATTTCATAAACACACTAAACCATAAGATCAAATAGGCGTACAATATGATTCTAGAGAGAGAAAGTTAGAGGTTTAGGGAACTTTAGTAAGAGAAAGAAAAATCTTATTATGAGCTCCAACTCTCTACCTTGGGAGGTAGAGAGTATTTATAGTCATTACATAAATCGCCACCTATCGGGCTGTGGATCAGGCATACAGTGGGTAAAGACCCGTCCGTCCTCCACGGTGTTACTTAAACTAAATACCACTTAACTTATAATAATCTACGACTACGAGCTTACTAATGATTACATATACTTGAGGTGACCGACTCTTCAATAACTGGATTTACTAAATCCTAACAATCTCTCCCTAAGGGAGGTCACCTCAAACATATACTAAAATTACATTGAATACAAACAGCTATTACATTAAAAAATTGTTCTTGCATTCTTGATGTAGTACTTTGCTCCTAAGCTCGTAGACATTGATTCTTCTTATTGCATGTTTGGTTAATCCAGTGGAGGTCTTTTATCGATCCGTGATAATAAATTTTGAGCCAGCTTTGAGATCATCACTACAAAAAATCTCTGAGACATCCATTGTGGTGTTGGTATTATGTGATGTTGTGATTTTTTGGACCATGCTCACATTCGGATCATGATATCTTCTTATCAGAGTAGCGAAAGCTTTCGTTGATTCATGATATTGGCAGCAGCAGAAGGCATGGAGTGAAAATTTCAGAGTCATTGATGCACTAATCATGATTTCTTTCGAGATGAATGTGTTGAGTGACACGCGGCTATGGATTGACTGCTTCATTCGATCACCTGCAAACGTAGGCGTACTGCATACAACAGTTAGCAATAAAAGCGCATGAAAGTGTCTTTGATTACTTTCGTTGAATTGAGGTACGGCCCACCGCCCCGTTGATCAGTACGTGTATTGCCTGTGATCAGGTATAATTCCGAAGAATTTCCTTGACAGGGTTTCGCAGCTGCTCTAGCTGTTCTCAAACCGAACGTCTCAAAGAAGACAACACGGAGTGAGTGAACCAGCGAATAGAGATTCACTGATCGATGAAAAGAGATTTGAAAAACAATCGTGTATCGCACAATAGAAATTGTTTTTGTAATACAACGAAGGTTTTAATGAAAATCAATTATCAATCATAAACATCTTTTGATTTGAAATATTCGTACACGGTCGAAGTGCTAAAGAAAAGAGTTTTTAAGCACAAAGGCCGGTTTTTCAAAGGTATCCGTCAATCCATGACCTGAACCAGGATTGATTCAAAAGATTGAATCGCCCCATTGTTTCTGTTCAGTTGTCACATGGTTGATCTATAGACTAGATCTCACATGCCACCTACCAGGAGCTTGTTTGATGTTGGCTCCATAAGGCTTTCCATCTTCATTGTGAATATGTTTGCATATCACTCGGATGTTCTGGCAATACCACAAGGATAATGCGTAGGACTCAAGATATAATCTCTCTTTCCACATTGTGTGAAACAGAGAGTCTTCATTGAAAGTGTCCTAAGGAGATTAATTGATGATATCATGGCTCTAGACTCAATTTGTGCATATTTGGATCCTGTATTGGAGACTAGGGAGAGGGTCTCCTATTTCAATATCAACAATCTCTAAGAGAAAGTCGATAGATAATGTCGGTTCCCCGTGAGAATGAAACAAGCCCTTTTAAGAGGAACTTGAGTGGTTTGGGAAGTTGAAGTGCAGTGCGTCACTGGGTCCATGACGTCTTGTCTTCAATACCGATGTTACCTTGGTAACCACAAGTAGCATATGAATTGAACCCGGTTTCTGCCCTAAGGTTGAATAAATTTGAGGGCTATTTCTTTTCACCCTTTTTCACATTCAATTCTTTTTCATTCTTCAACCCCTTCAGTGCTTACCGAGACTTCATAACTAGAACCTTGTTGGGTTTATTCCAGTACTAGTTCAGTCTTAGTCCGCACTCTTCCCACATCTCATTTTTCTCCTTTTTTCAATATACCTAAGGACTTCTACACTATCTAGTGGATTGTCCCTGGGTAGATCCCTCCGGTTCTGGCGGATCATGGGAACAAATACCTAACCTTATCATCCTTATATCACCATACATAAAGTAAATTTGGTCGGTCTATTTGGTATTGTTCATCTGCCATTGGAACCAATTGAAAACCATTTGAAAATCAATCAAGATACTTGTGATATATTATCAAAGCATTTTGTACCTGAATTGTTTTGATATTTTTAGAACAAGAGCTCCCCCTCAACATGTGCATCAAGTGTTTGAAATCGTTTTGCACACGGAGGCAAGAGAAATAATTAAATTCTTTGATTACCATTTTCTAAAAGATATCAACATCACTTTCCTGATAAAAACAAGTAGATAAAGCATATAAGGGAAGGATGAGGTTTTCATAAACTTGCTCCCCCTCAATATGTGCCTTGAGGTTTGAAATAGTTTTGCACATACAAGAGGGAACCTGCACATTGATATAAATTGATCACGTTTCAGATCTTTGTGGTTTAAGATAGATGCCTCCCAAACAAATGTGGAAATTTGAAATCTTGGCACATGTGGGAATGAGAGCTTGTACATCCTTATAAAACCATTTACCAAATTATCAGATTAAATCCAATTTAAATCACAAATTCTCCCCCGATCACAATTATCAAATCATTTGAGATTTGTGATCTCTGTAGATTTAAATTGATTTTGAAAGCTTTTAAGGAGAATTGTGACTTGATTATGAAAGCGTTTTATCTGATAAGGATCGGGTTTTAAGACTTTAAACTCCATTAAACATGCATCATTATCTTTTGAAAACAATTGTATGACAAATAACTTTTTGATTTAATTGAAATCATTTTCCCCCTCAATCAATGACATAAGTTGTTGATTGAGAGACAGATGTTTTGACAAACTTTTAAGTCCAGATGATTATCAAAAATAGAGTCCGAGTTATTTTTCAAGACAACTAGTTTTCATTAGATAGTAAGGATTAGTTTAAAGAATCAGAGTAAGAAATTTGAAAACCAAGATAAAGTATGGCTCTGTTCTATCTTTGAAAAGCGGGTTACTGCCTGAAATGACAATAAACATTTTTTTTCCCCAATTTTTTTTCCCAATTTTTTTTTTTTTTTTAAATTCGAACAACATCTAAAGTCCCGTGTCATTCTTTGAATGACAGCACAAAGACCGTAAATATTATCGAATCGAGAGAAACATGACAAAATGATAATATTTTTTAAAGATTTTTTGAATTTTTCAAATTTTTATGGATTTTGAATGACATGTTCTTACTAGCAGCATTAGCCAAGAAGATTCTGATTGCCTCGATACGAGCAACAAGAGCAAATGATTCTTCAAAGTCAATACCCTCCTCTTGACGGTATCCTTTAGCAACCAATCGAGCCTTGTTCTTTAAGACATCACCATGCTCATCAAGTTTCACTTTGAAGATCCATTTTAGAGCAATGATCATAGCAAAATCTGGAGCAGGTACTAATTCCCATACATCAAGTCGATCAAACTCATGAATTTCTTCTTGCATGGCATTGAACCAGCTGTCTTCATTCATGGCGGTTTTAACATCTTTTGGTTCGATCTTAGAGAGTACGGAATTGAAGAAGCACCATAAGGCATCGGTTGCAAGTTGTTTCCGTGTGGATACTGGACGAGAGGGATTTCCAATGATGTTGTCTAATGGATGATCGTGAGTCCATTTTCTGAGGTGTTCATGTGGCAGTTGTTGAGGGACTGAAGTAGCAGAGTTGATGTCTCCTGAAGAAGATGGTTATGATGATGATTCAGGAGAAAAGATATTTTCAAATAGAGCATCTTCGGGAGTAGCAAAGGGATTAACTTCTTCATTGATGCCAGTAACAATTCCATGATGTACATTCGAAGATTGAAGATTTGTTGATGAGACTGAGTGATCAGCAGCAGGCGCTTCTTGGCTTAGGGATATTGAGACTGAAGGATTGACTTCATTCTCAGGGATATGAGCAGCCTCTGTTGTGGGAATTGACAGTTCATTAGCACTTGGCTCATAGAGTTCATCAAACATCGGATCAAACAATTTCTTCAAATCATCTTCAGTTGGAGGTACATATGGAGTAGCTGGAGAGAGGTTTGGTACAAGGGGCGAACCAATGGGACTGTTTTGAAGTGCGGGTCCAGAACTGGATTGTCCAGGAGCCATTTGACAGTCATCAAACGTAACGTAAATTGTTTCCATGATGTTTCGGGTTCTCTTGTTGTAGATTCGGTAACCATTTCTGTTTGGTGCATATCCTACAAATACTCCAATGTCCGCTTTAGCTTTCAGTTTTCCTAAATCTTGACTAGTTGGATAACATAATGCACCAAACACACGAAGGTATGATAGATCAGGTTTTCGATTGTGGACAAGTTCGTATGGAGTCTTTCCATGAGATGTGTGAATTAGAGATCTATTTTGAGTGTAACAAGCAGTGGCAATAGCTTCACCCCATAAAAACATTGGAACCTTTGAGTAAATCAGCATTATTCTCGCTTATTATGCAGTTTAGATGTGCTGGGATCTGAACTACATGCAGGCACACTAAGGTTCACTTTCTTAACACTAGAAGTGTTGGGATTTGTACTCCTAGAAGGCACACTAGAGTTCGCTTTCTTAGCACTAACAGATCTGGAATCTGAACTACTTGAAGTCACCCTGAGGTTCACATTCATAACATTGGGCATTGAATGGATTTCATGCTTGGCACTAGGCATAGAACAAGGAATCAGAGGATTAACTCTCTCACCTAAGGACTTAGGGCATATTGTAATTAAGCATTCTAGAAGTTCTTGAGATCGTTTGGCATATACGCATGCATGGCCAATTGCATTATCAAGTGGTTTCTCTAACTTATCCTCTTCTACAATCTCACGGAGACATTCTAGACTATCCTTAAGGTATGAGAAATATGTTTGAATGGCAAGTTTGTTATTCCTAAGATGAGGAGGAACATATTTCACAGACAAAGCATATTTATTGTTTGCTCAAAACCCCTTTCCCCTTCAGTTATACCAGTGGGTGTGATCCTTTTCTTACAAGTTTTCTCAAAATCAACAAATAGTTGAAAGATAACATATTGACTGATTAAGGTCTTGCTTTTAGTGGCAATAGTCCTAGGTACTAAATGCATTGGTGTATTGGGAGGATACACAGTCGCTGAAGGCATTTTCCTAAAGGGAGGGTTCGTTACAACAAGATTCTCTGCTTTTTGCTTATCTAAATCCTTTTTCCAGAACACTTGTTCGGGTGTTAACAACGTCTGAGGCTTAAACATGTTAAAGGAAATCCAATTCTCCTTCTTGTAATCATGGGGTGTGATATTTATTTTCTTCTCTTTACATTTAGGATCATCTAATTTCTTGTTCATCTTTCCCCTAGTGACTTCATCTGATTTCTTATCTTCCTCAGTGCACTCAACGCAACTAGGTTTCTGTCTAGGCTTAAGGATTTCATTGCCATCATAAATTACCTTATGGGCAGCTCTAGCCTTTTTAACAACCTCTGGATTTGGTTCCTCAACAAGGGGAGTACTATGCTTATCACTCAAAACTCTGTGCTTAGTGATTAAGTGAGAGTGAATGAATTTGTATTTATGTACGTACAACTTATTTTCAACTTGTTTTTCAAGGTTTTTAGATTAGAAAAATCATTCAAAAGTTTTGATTCCTTAACACTGAATTCTTACTTAAGCATTTTAACATTTTCTTGAAGTGCTTGTTTTTGCTTAGCAGATTTAGAAAGCTTTTCTTGTAAGGAGTTTAACTCTTGTTTTAATACTTCTTCTCTAAACCTACTTTTTCTAATAGTTGTACGCACGTTCTTTATAAGCATTAAGTTCAGAAATAACAGAATCATCAGGGGCACGTGCAGTGTATTCGTCAAAAGCATAGTCATCATTGACTGCATAAGATACATCACTTGGTACAATCTCACTTTCACTTTGTTTCACATATTGATCATATGGGACAACATTGATATTACCCATATTTTCAATATCTGACTCAATAATTACAGTTGATTGTACTTCGTTATGTATCTTTTGCTCATCAACTTAATCGTATAATTTTAATACCTCATAAATGATTTTGTCTTTGGATGGACCAGCTTGTGGTGATGAAGAGACTTTAGGAGAGACCATTGGAGAAATGCTAGCCATGAAAATGGTTTGTGGTGTGGGTTCTTCATCAACATCAGAGTCGTATGCATCACAATCACTACGAAAGGCATTCTGATGATTATGTCCTATCTCCTGAATTGGTTGCTCATCCACATCTGCATCATATGTCTTAGCATTTCCCTCAGCCAAGAACAACAACTCCTCTTCATCCAAAGCTGCACCATTATCCTGAGCTTGCACAAGCAACATCTTATCCCCGGTACTCTGCATTCTCGGTAGGCGAGGTGATGTGCAGTTCCTTGCAATGTGTCCCTCACCTCCATAGTTGTAACACTTGATCGGCTTTACTTGTCCTTGATTTCCATTCCTTCCTCTATTCTGATTTTCCACATACCCTCCTCCTACTCCACCTCTTCTTTGTTCATATTGTCTTCCTTGAGCTGGTTGTACTGTAACCTTTCCATCTCTGACCAAAGCATGGTTGTGTAGATTGGATGCAGTCCTGATTTCACTGTTAGTGTGAAGTTTGTTGGTATGTGGAGAGAAGGTTAAGTTTTGTTTAACCATATAAGCCGACTTATTGATAAAGTGTTCCATGACGCATTGGCATCGCCAAGTATGGATCTTGAATGACTTGAGATGCTTTGGTAGTGGTTCCATCATTGGTGAAAAATGCAGTTGAATCATTTGATGAACTTGTTTCTCCCTGATTGGTTTTGAACTACTCCAGAATCCTTTTTTCAAACATAGCATGTCTCTCATTCTGGAGAAGGAAGGCATACAGTTGCTCATAGTTTGTATTCTTCAATCCTTTAGTGAGCTTCACAGAAGTGACAAACTTGTGCCATTCGGGATTCATGTTGTTCACAAATTTTGAGTTCAGCTGAATGTTAGGCATAGTCATTTTGATGTTCCTCATGTCATTCACAAGCTTATGGAATCTCACATAGTACTCATAGACACTCTCATCAGGTTTCATCTTGAAATGCTCAAATTCATCATATAGTTGTGATTCTCTATCTTCAACGTCAATTCAAACCTGAGAGAAGCATCTTGACATTATCCCATACAGCCTTTGCTTCAGTTGTTGATTGATAAGCTTGTAAATGTCTTTTGGAAGACCTTGCAGTATAATGTTAGAAGCCCTGATATCTGCATCGAATCTCTTCTTCTCCTTATCATCGAGCTTATCATACATCTTTGGTATGTCCATTCCGTAAATCAATGTTCAAGACAGTACAATCTGATTCGTTGAGCCCAAGAGTCGTAGTCAGTTCTGTCAAGCATGGGTGGACGAGTATCTGAACCAGCTGCTTGAAATCCTCCAACAGTGGAGATGATTGTAGGAACGTTGGTAGACATGTTGACAGCTTAAACGAGATTTTATAACTCTATGATTAAACCGGGAAATAGATTCTTTCACGGGATTTTACTAAATCAAGAGAGAACCGTATTACAGACAGAGTCAACCAAGTCGCTACGAAAACCTGAACCAAGTCGCTAAGCACCAAGTCGCTATAATACCAAGTTGCTAAGACACAGTCAAAGCAATAACAACTCGCTAAGCACCAAGTCGCTAGCAAAATTTTGACAGCAAGTCGCTAAGTTGTCAAGTCGCTAAAGAGCAACTCGCTAAGCACCAAATCGCTAACACCAAGTCGCTAACAAACTTAAGTACAAGTCGCTAACTTTCACCAAGTCGCTACCCGTAGTGGAGAATCCACTAAGTGTACTGTTTGTCGACTTGTCTCAATAGACAAGTCGCTAGCTCAACTCGCTAAGACTTTCAACTACAACTCGCTACCAAATTGCAAAGTAAGTCGCTACCAAGATAACTTATCCGTGGCTCAAGTCGCTAGCTAGAAAATCACATAAACACCACTTTTCAATCCAAAAACAACCCAACCAAGATGATTCAAGCTTACCAACTCAAAACCCAAGCACATACAATGATTCTAAACACAAAACTACACCCAAGATTCAAACTTAAACACTAGAAATGATCCAAATGATGCAAAAACCACTAAACTTTTTCAAACTCTAAAACCACCTAAAAGTCACTAGAAATCCAAAGATATGTAAGAGATGATCAAACCATGGCTCTCTGATACCATTTGTAACATATTGGATTTCATAAACACACTAAACCATAAGATCAAATAGGCCTACAATATGATTCTAGAGAGAGAAAGTTAGAGGTTTAGGGAACTTTAGTGAGAGAAAGAAAAATCTTATTATGAGCTCCAACTCTTTACCTTGGGAGGTAGAGAGTATTTATAGTCATTACATAAATTGCCACCTATCGGGCTGTGGATCAGGCATACAGTGGGTAAAGACCCGTCCGTCCTCCACGGTGTTACTTAAACTAAATACTACTTAACTTATGATAATCTACGACTACGAGCTTACTAATGATTATATATACTTGAGGTGACCGACTCTTCAATAACTGGATTTACTAAATCCTAACAAAAAACATTTTATAGCCTTTTCGCTCTCCGTGCCTTCCATCCTCCAGGTAATTATGTGACTTCTAGACAGTTTATGCTACACAAACACTTTAGTATACTGATATATACTTCTGATCACTTTACACAAAATAAACATATTTGCATATGCCTATTCTAAGGCATTATTACTTAATCACATTTCCCCGAGCATGTATCTACTTTTATATTTTTCAAATTTACGAAACCTTCTCAAGACATTGTAACCAATTACAATGGTCTCTCCTACTTACCTTATTTACACTAAATATATATACTCACCAACTATTTTGAGTATTATGGCAACTTTCCTTGATTATCTTACTCTAGTCTCTAAAAGATTAGTGTAAACACTCCTTCCGTACTCCCAGAACACTCAAATTTTCTTGTAACTCATCAGTTAAGTACGAATGTTAGGTCAGAAATTCTTAAGTAGGATGATTTACAATATCTTTATTTGAAATGATTGGGACGCCTTTTTATTTAAATAAAGAAATTGTGAATCGCCGAACCATAAGTTTATATTTCTTTATTTACATTGTTTGGGACACCTCTCTATGCAAATAATGAATTATAAATAAGTGGGCTTATTAGTATCTGAAATGATATAAGTACAAACTCGAGGATCACAAGAATTCACAAAAATATATGGAAAACACAAATGACGTAATTTTTTATTATTATTACATTAGAATCCATAAATATTAATACATAATGATATAATTAGCATCGGTAGTGCTAATGTTTCAAAAATCACCAAATAAGGTATGGTATCGCCAATTGGTTGATCCGCCAAGCAAATGAAAAACACCACCACGCCTAGGAGAGCGAGAATCATGACGGGATGCAGGATCTTGATTATTCTGTATAATAAATACAAATGAGTTATTAAGCGTAGTGAATGAAATATCAAAAGACATAAATCTGTATATAAGAACCTTGACAAATCTATAAACAATCTCTTTTTATAACAAGAAGTGGGCTTCAACCCATTAGTAAAACAATAAAACACAACCTAAATTTAGATTAAAACGGGCCTTGGCCAAGATTACATAAACAAACACACCGATAGGCTTATTGGGCTTCAACCCAACAACCAACACAAGACCACAACTTAATAAATGCTAACGTATACGATTACACAATAACACAAATTAAACAACAATTTATTTCAAAATTCCTAACATAATGCTATTACCCCCATATTTTATCCACGCCGATGGCTAGGACCACGAGTGGTACAAGAATCACTAAGACCACGGCCAAAAATTCGTAATCTTCATCCGTGACGTTGGCTAAATAGATAGCAGATATTACAACATACACGAGTGCAACCATGGTAATAATATGCGGTATTTTGAAGTATGATAAGAGAAATGTAGGTGGAAAAGTTAGTATGAAAGAATGAGGATTAAAAAAAAAAAAACTAGCCGTTGGGGTCACTGTTCACGACCGTTAGAAATTATTGTTCACCTGACTAAGGAACAAACTAATTCATCATCTACAAAAACTGAAGTTCAACAACTTTCTCTAATTTGAAATTTTTTTCTATATTAATAAATTGATTTACACAAGCCATTATGAACCATGTTATTTTCAAAATTAATTACTAAAACATGATAGACCTTATAAAATAACAATCTTCATTCAAAATAAAAAATTTCTTAAGTTTATGACTTTCGGAATAATGTTTTTCATATGTAAAACAGTAAACTCTAACTTATAAGCTTTCACAAGTGAAACCACATTTCATCCTCAACACTTAACATGGACTGAATCTCGGGACGAGATTCCACTTAAGGGTGTAAGACTGTAACCACCGGTAAATTTCCACTTGTAGGATATTCTAACTAAATAATACTTATCCATTTTTCACGTCTAATTTTTTTTTTAAAAACGTTATCTGCTTATCTAATCACAACAACTAACTAATATGACGTAACTCACATTCTTAATAAATGTACACACCAACACCAGAATGTCTTAAGTTCATTCCTTATACGTCAAGTATAAAAGTTTTCAACTTTTATTTACCACTTTACGTTATTTCGTAAATGTACGATTATTAAACATTCAAACTAGACGTTTTCTATCTATTGGAGTTTTCATGAAACCAAAATTTATTATACCTATGATTTTACGAAACTAAATCATAAATACTAAAGTACAACATTTTATACATAGAGTACAAGTCTTTCAAGCTTATGTACAAGTCTTACAAGCTAATGTACAAGTCATTAATGCATAGGAGCATACTACTAACATAAATCTCATTATAAACCTTGGTGTATTTATTTTAAAACACATTACACAAACCTTTCAAGCACAAGCCCTAAAAATGTATGTTTTTTTCTATAATATAAGTACAACATTCAAATACTTAGAGTACAAGTGAGTAATGCACTATACTTTTATCAATTTAAAATATATGGTTCATTACACTTACATAACTAGACTTGGCAAGAAACTAACTAGAAAACCTAACTAAGTATCTTACACAAATACACTATAGGCACAACACACTAAGCACTAGGTACTACCCCCTAAGCCTAACGCCCCCTTGTTACCCTTAGTTAGAATTGAACTAGACCTCAACCATTTAGTTTCCTATCTATTACTTGTAATTACCCTAACCACCAATATTTACTTACATAACACATCACCTTGTTACCTTGAGATTTTACCAAGGTCAAATGTTGTGGGAAGTACTCTTGGCTAACCATTTACCACCTCACGCCATCTACATCACCACCACATGACACCATACAAACCTTAACACTACACATCACCTTGTTTTCCACCATACTCCTTATTATGGTTACAACCTAGTATAAATGGCCAAATTACCTTCCACAAACCCAAATCCTCCTTGCCTATATAAATCGATACATATTCTTCCTTTTTACTCACCATCTATTCAAAGCACACAACACTCCCACATTCATATATATTCTGGTTTTAAGCTCTAAAGGGAAGTCTAGGAAGATTAGTCAAGAACCTAGAAGGAAGGAAGACGTCTTGTTCAACTTAATCCATTTGGTCTCATTTTTGTTCTTGTCAAATCCCGAGCATGTAAGTCTTTTAAAATCATTCCATTTCGTTATAACTTTTAATATTAAGTGCCTACTGTTAAAAAGGATTTTATAACAAAAACGTAGCAATTTGAATCACCTAAAACGAGTACACGAGTCAAAAGATACGGCCAAATGAAGTTATCGAAAAGCTGTCAAAACATTTCTGTAACAGGAAGATCGGGCACGCAATTCAAGGCACTTCTGGTCCATTTCATCAAAAAGTTAAATGACGAAAGTTGTCCGGAATGACGTTTTCTTCAAAAACTCAGGAGCACGGGTCCAGAAAACGCATAACGAAGTCATATTTTAATAAAAATCCCAACAGCTGTATTGATTTCATAAAAACCAAACGCCCCTACTTGCACCCCTTTTATTTTCATCGGGTTAAAGGAATTAGGGCCAACCAAAGTACCTTTGTAAACACCACCTAGGACACTCTAAAACGCCCCCATAACCTGGTTGAAAAGCCTAGGTGTCATGCATAAAAACGGCACTCCTTTAGGGCCATGTGTCCTAAAAACCAAAAATTCCATACATCAGGTCTTTGGGAAAAACTTGTGATTTTTGATAAATTCAATTTTGAACTATCTTAGAAACATTGAAAATGAGTTAAACAACATTTCACAAGGTTACATGCAAAAGATATCAAGCTTTATGGTTTGAAAACGAGAATTTCAATTTGTCAAAACTAGCCTAAGTAGCCCTTTTCAATAATTGATATCTCGCTAATTAAAGAGTTGTTAAGTATGAGAGTTACACCATTTTAAAGAGCTCGCTGCAAGGATTTTAAAAGCCCAAGAACATCTTTAAAAACCCTTATGGTCTCTTTTATAATCAATCAAAAAGAAGGTGACTCGTAAAGATTTTCATAAATAACTCTTGCGTGCATTTTTCAAATTTTGAGTCTTATGAGCTATAGGATGCTAGAGAATGACTTAAAATGAGTTAATTAACTATTATGATGTCCCTAGATTACACCGTAAAAGTTAATGGGTCAAAAATGAATTTTTCTTAAACCGCGACGTGGCCAAGTGGCCATGTTCCCGGGCTTGTTTCTCTCTAACCAAAGATGACTAGAATATGAGACATATACCATTTTGAAGAGATTAAATCAAAGTGTTTAAAGGATCAATTGCGTTGTAAAAACATTAGCTTGCCTCGTGTACAATCTGTCCTCATTTGGGTCTGTTATCGCCCAAAACCAACACTTTTCACAAAAGGCACCTAACCCCCTACTTTGAGTAATCATTGCGACCAAACCGTAAGAGCTTAAGAATTCTAGGTTGAACCATTAGAAAGACCACCCGCCAAACTCTTGAAGGGATCAAGAACGTAATAAAAACCTCTTAAGGCCTCGCTTATATTTACCCTCACTTTTGTCAATTTAGGCATAAAACAAGTGAACTTTTCTTATAAAACTACAAGTATAAAAATTGTAAATTTTGAAAGATAAAGTTTTCTTAGGCTAGAAATGTAAATTCTTCAAATTTAATTATACAAGGGCTGATTTTGTCAATAACCCATAGTTGAGGGTTTAAAGTGTCATTTTTGAAAGTGCAAGGGTAAAAACCGTAAATATTTAAAATTGTAAATATAACATTTTGGAAACATATCATATTTAAAAACTTGGATTTCGATAAAACTTATCACCAATCATACAAGCCATAAAAATAAGTATGATAAGTATAATTAATTTTTGAAGAGACTTCATGTTTACCCAACTATCGATAAAGCATTATCATCGCATAAACTTGAACTCGAATACTAAAAACATGACATACTAACTCAGGTCACGATTCGGAGCAGTTTATTCATATTACTTAATTTATTTTCCATCCAGACTACTGTACATCGAGGTGAGTTCGTAGCCCCGTTTTTATACTTGTTTATTAATGCTTTGGGGGAGATACATGCTCAACTAATTGCTTTCACTTTTATAAGTACTCTAAAAACTTTTACATATTACTGTGAGTTCATGGCCCCTACCTTTGCTTGCTTTTAAACTGTTTTGGGGGAGATACATGCTTAACTACTCATTTTTACTTTCACAAGTACTCTAAAGCTTTTACATACTACTATGAGTTCATAATCACACTTTATACATTTTGCTACAAACTTGAACACAAGTACTATCTGTATGCGATCCAGATTGTTATTGCCTAAGTTATACACTATTGCCACTAAAAGTCCCTCTATCATGAGCCATTAATCACTTGCGAGTGAACGCGAATATAGTGAATAGATCTATTGGCAGTTGACACCCCACTTGTGTTGTTGGATAAGTAGCCAAGTGCACTTTATTTGAGAACCCCATAGGAAGTTGGCAAACTCCTACCTGAGGGCCTTTTTACTAACATCATCTCTATGATGTCAGTAACTTACATCATTAGTTCATTACTATGATGTCGTACTATTAAGGTTTGCGTTCATGAGACTTAAGGAAATATATACTGTGTTGCAATGATACTAATGTTGCAATACAACAACATGGCCCAACCTTGAAACTTGTGTTCAACTGATTACTAAACAAACGAACTATGGGTGTATAACAACGTAACCCACTACTTATTTCATCAATATTGGTATTTATTACAATAATCGCTCAAACTCGAAACTATTGAACTCAACTGTTTTATCTACAAACTCTATGAACTCACCAACCTTTGTGTTGACACTTTTTAGCATGTTTATCTCAGGTTCATAATTTACGAGGATGGCACGGAAGGGCACGGATACTCAAGAAGGCTATATTATCATTCGAAAACTTATTTAATAAACTGTAAAACCACTGGGACCTTATTTTGTAAAATTTGATATTTATATAAATCGAATGATAAATCTTTTAAAATGACACAATTAGAGTTCGTTTTCTGTTATTGTAACTGTTAAGCCATAAAGTAACACCCAGCTTGAATTCCGCTGCGTATCACGAAATTTGGGGGTGTTACAAAAACCCATACCCACTCATCCTTTAAATACCTCCCTACGCTTAGCAAATCCTCACTAACACTTCACACAAAGAAATCTCACTCAAACCCTCACTCACTCACAAGATAAATCGTCCACCGTGGGTAACAAGGGAAGGAGAAGAAGCACGTAAACTTTGGGTAAATTATAAGGAGAACAAGGGGTTCTCATGTCTACTTTCACTCGTCTATCTCAACTCACGCATCATCACCACTACTTAGAGTGTTGTAAGTTTACTTTCACCTTCGTTTCTCTATTTTCACACTAGTATCACACGTTAGAAAGTTAAGCACACCAAATTACTTGTTAGTTCTTCATATATATACGCGTATAAAATGCTATGTGCTACATTCGACATATACATTTGCTTATTGTACCTCGTGATCACGACAACATAAACAAACGACACTAATAGATCGACCTTAGAAACCTTTTAAACCCCCTTGGTCACGTTTTCTTCTAAACAAGCCAAATCACACAATGGGCCTTATGGCCCAAACCTACGTAAACTAGAGCCCAAAATCATTTATTCGGCCCAATAAGCACTTAATCGAGCCCACAAACAAAAATAAGCTAACAATAAGCTCTTGGAAAAGATAATAAGTTAAAAAGGGTCAAAAGGCATGTTTTGGACTAAGTTTGCAAAACATGTGTTGATAGGGTTAAAAATGTAACCTTTCCGAAAGATAAAGGCTAAGTTTAAATATTAAATGCGAATATAGAAAGTCTAGGGTCTATTTTATAATTAATTGAAAGATAAAGGGGCAATTTCACACGCATGCATGGAAACCACGAGGACTGATTTTGTAATATACCGAAACTAGTTATAATAAAGGTTTGGGTTGAAAATGTAAACTTTGAAACTTTAGGGTTGGAACGCGTTAAAGTATATTTTGGGGGATAGTTTCGTAAAAAAAAGTTTCATTAAGGGTTAAAACTATCATTTTTAGAAAGTTTGATATAAAATGAGTCCGGGGTAAAAAGTGTCAATTACTCAAAGTTGAGGGACTAAACTAGTACACTTTAAAACTTGAGTGTAAAAAGTGTAAATTCGGGGAAAAGTTTAGAAAAACTTATAAACTTATCGTAACTTCGTAAAAACGAATATTTTGATCATTGGAGTATTTTAAAAGTAATTTACTATCGGATATCGTTAAACGTATTATATACATATATATATATATATATATATATATATATATATATATATATATATATATATATATATATATATATATATATATATATATATATATATATATAATTATGAGATTATAATTATATATATAGCAACAATTCAGTAAAACGCATGTGGGAATCTAAAATACTCAATAACACCCACTCTTTCACAAGATCACAACGGGGGAACATTTCACTTATGCGTAAGTGAGGATCTTTGATAAATATCAAACTAAGACAATGTAGCATGTAAATTAACTTAAAACGCTAAGCACGCACATACCCTATTGAATTGGACAATTCAATGATCTATTGAATAAGAATATTCAATGCTCTATTATTTTAGTCGCGAACCAAAATGTTTATCATATTATGAGACTCGTATCTCATCATTTTTAGGTTTCGGTTTGGAACCTCCGCTACATTGTGCTTGATTTGTTTGTGCTTGTTCATTATCATCAAGGTGAGTTCATAGCATCGCTTTTACTTTTATTTGTAAACCCCGCGAGGGAGATACATGCTCTAAACTAGAACACAAGGTTTTTCATAAATGTTCGCTTCTTGATTATTGGAATTGCCTAAGTATTTAGCCATAAGTCTCATGTATCATGAACCATTAGTCATCGCGAGTGAACGCAAATATCGTAAATAGTACTATGGGGAGTAACGACCCCGTCTTGGTTATAGAGAAATAATCGGGGTGTATCATATATGAATTGCATTAGGTAATTTGCTATTACCTCCTTTGGGGCAAACTTACATACACTAGTAATTCGGTGTATGCAGTCGAGTCTTGTTTGCATGAGCTTATCGCATAATAATCTGTGATTTTATTTATGATATTGTTAGTTTACAATTATCATGCTCATGTTCTTGTGTTCAACTGTTATTTAAACCTATGGATTTCACTCAACATTATTGTTGACCTTTTTAGCATGTTATCTCAGGTCAGGTAATCAGTGAAGATTACGTCCAAGGCACGAAGTGGGGCATACCAAGACCTTTCTTGTGGTGTAAACATAAAGTTGTCATTACTTTCAAACTCATGCTCTTTATTTTGGGAAAACACTTGAACAATTTACAATGTTTTGTAACAATTATGAGTTTTCGATGAATGATAACTATTTTTAATAAAACCTCTCTTTCGAGTCGTTTTCTATGATTTTTGACTATGATCTCCATTCGAGTAACACCCCGATTAGTCTTCCGATGTCATTATGATCTCGGGGGGTGTTACAGTTGTTGACAGTCGCAACATTTGAATTTGGAGAATGGAAATCTTCACTCACTAACCTTGAATCATTATTAGCAAAAACGGCCTTACACACCACCATAGGTTTGACCCCCTCAGGTTCAGTGTCATTCTTTTCTATCTCTGCACTAAGTTTCTGCACCATAGCTTCTAGGTTTTTCAAGGTTGTGTCGTGATTGGAGAGGCTTCTATTTGTGTTTTCCTAGAAATCTTTGAGCCATTTATCTTGTTCTTGTTGCTTTTGGGCTGACGTTTCCAGGAATTGGTTAATGGTCTCTTCAATGCTGGGCCTTCTTTCTCCATAAGGCCCACGGTTGTAATTCCCAGAAGGTCCTCCACGATAGCCATTGCTATTTCGATTATCCCCATAAAATGGTTGATTCTCACCATATTCAACTTCTTCAATCTTGCTATCTTCGTCAATGAAAGGACAATTTTTTGTGAGATGTCCTCCTCCACAGCTTTCACAACCTACTTGGATGGCATGAACACATTCTCTAAGCTTGATCATGTCCTGACCAAGATTTTCGAGCTTGTTAGTGATGGCGGCAATTCCATCAAGATTTCCGCCTAGGCTTCTCTTTCTTCCTCCATCGTGCCACTTTTGGGAATGATCGGCCATTTTTTGGATGGCTTCAATGGCGAGAGTAGGAGTAATGCTCGGAATTGGTCCTTGGAAGTCCAGCATTTGTCTTGTAGTTACGTTAATACCTTTGTAAAAGATGTTGACCTTTTGCTGGTTGTTTAGGTCATGAGTTGGAAACTTGTAGAGGAGATCGTTGTATCTATCCCAAGCTTGATACAACGTTTCATCGTCATCTTTCTTGAAATTATGGATTTCCATGAGCTGATTAGATATCTTCGAAGGAGGACAAGATCTTTAGATAAAACGCTTTTTTAGTAGACCCCATGTATCAACTGCCCCGGCGGGCAATCTTTCAATCCATCTTCTTGCTCCCCCAGTAAGAGTCATGGGGAACACTCGTAGCATAACAGCGTCATGAGAAACACCAGGAATGTTGAAAAGGCTTGCGATGTACAAGACATTCTCAACGTGTTCATACGCATCTTCGTCCCTGTTTCCTGAGAAAAGGTTAGCACGTAGCTCCCTCATAAACATCTCTTTAATCTCGAAACAGACATTAGCTCCAATTGCCGGTCTTACGAGCCCCTACCCTTGTTCTTCTCTTGTCAACGCCAAATATTCCTCGAGAGTGAGGTCATCAATGTTAACAACTTTCATGGTACCTGAAACTTGAAAACAAATCGTGAGAAATTTGAGAGAATTTAAAACAAAACAAAAATGAAATACTTAATGAAAATCCTAATATAACTCCCTGGCAGCGGCGCCAAAAACTTGATGCAGGTTTTACTGACCAGGTTTTAATATTTACAATTGTCTCGTTATACCTATGGTCTACCCTTATGCACTAACGGGAAGTGTACCTGATCGTGTGTAGTGTAGTATTCGGTAAAACCGATGTCGTCCCAAAAGCTATGTGAGCGGATTCTAATTAAGTTTAGGTGTCACAAATTTTAATGTTGAAATGATTAATTAATAACTAAAGACAAGAAAATAAAGGAAAGTGAATAAAGGCAAGGGTTGTGATCAATAGAGGGGAAGTGTGCTAACCTAGTTACTCATCCTATCATGTTAAGTTCACATTTAATTACTTCCAATTGCTTCAAGTGGGGTTTTAAGTCGCTAGGACAACATTTGGTCAGTTCGTCCTAACCTATCAGCAAAGGTTTCCACCGGAGATCAAGCTACTACCCTTGAAAGTCCAGTTGTTTTTAGTCCCCTAAGCCAAGTCATTAAGTTCCGCTACATGTAAGATTCATAACAATGAGTGCCCGGGCGCTAGAATCTTAAACACTCATCCCTAACTTCTTAAGTTCATCCAAACGGTAGGTGATCACTTGGTCAAATCGCACAAGCGAAGAAGGGTCATCAGTTGGTCAATTATTCTCCTTCCCACTCAGTCTACCTACTTAGGCGCAAATAGACACTACCTCCATTCAAAACTACCGAAACAAGGTTAGCTACCAACAAACTATGCATGTATACACTAGAAACAATTATACAGAAGCAATGTAAACATAAACAAAACAATTAAGGAATCATAACTAGGCTAGCACCAGAGGTGCTTAGCCGATCATATTAAATGAAATAATCTATTCAATGTTTAACATAATGAAATACATGAAGTGAAAGTAAAAGAAATGTAAATCGCTAATGCTTATCGTTTGGGAGTGATTTCTCCCTTTGAGATGGCTCCGTATGCTCCTCGAGATCTGCCTTCAGCCTCCTACCCATGTTCTCTGCTTTTATGTGTGGAGTGAATGATGAGAAATGCAGAATTTTGGGCGGTATTTATAGGCCAGATCTGGTTACGGTGTAACTTAAGTTGAGAGTTACGCTGAAACATCAATATCTTCGTATTTTGCTCTGGAAAAGCTGGTTACGGCGTAACACATTGAATGGGTTACGCCGTATCTTCAATAAATCATGATTACGCCGTAATTGTGGAAAGAGTTACGGCGTAGCTTGCAGCAGCGTGGAACATCATTTGACCTAATTAGTTACGGCGTAATCCTAAGATGGAGTTACGCCGTAATCTTCAGTTGAGTTGGTTTTCTGAGTCACGCTCTTGTAACGGCGTAATGTGAGAGAAGAGTTACGCCGTAATTACTTCAAAATGGGCATACTATCATATATCTTCAATAAACTCTCCAAACCCGCGTCTCATTAGCTCCAATGCTCGTAATTTACCTGAAAGTGAAATATAGAGGAAAACAAGCGTAAATCCATATAAATGATATAAAATACGAGCATTATCAGGGGAAATTGACACTTAATATTCAGGACTATTTGATGTTATCATATCTATAGTAGTGTTTTTGACACTTAATATTCAGGACTATTTGATGTTATCATTCCTATAGTAGTGTTTGGTCCAAAGGTTCTATATCCATCGGGGTTCCTATGGTCTCTTCTACTTCTTCCGGGTAAGTCATGGGCGTTGTGTATGCCTCAAATGATGGTAAGACTTGTGGGGTACTCAGTAGGCTTGGATTTTATACTCTATCCTCCATTTTATCTAGATTGCCTATATGTTCATCATGTGATTTGGTAGGTTCTAACTTAGATATGCTACTAAGTATTTCAAATCCTTCTCTAGCCATTTCAATTTCTTAGTCTGATTCATAAGAATCGTTCTCAATCACTTTATCAATATGTTCCATCTACCTAAAGGACTCCTCATGTGTGTCGTATGTTTTGGTGAAATCTATCCCCACGCATGCAACTAGGTAGCTCAACTCTAACCATCTCACAATCGTGATCCAATTCAAGGTCCATGTCCTTAAAAACTAAGTCTTTTTGTTCATGGTTCCTATAGTCGGATAATCCTCATTTTTTTTCTCAAGTTGTGATGTATACAAACCTATCAGTTCATTCAACTTATGGTTCATGGTTATGAAGCTTTCCACAAAAAAATTCCAAAGGGTCTCACTAAAAGGAGTTGATCCTAACAATGATTGTTTAATAGAAGCCACACATTGCACATAATTCATCAAACCCATCTAATTTTACCCCCATCTCCTCTTGGATATCTCTAAAATCACTCAGATATTCATTGGAACAATAAGAAGAGAATCTATCAGTGAAATACAATTGTTCCTCTATTGTTAAAGATCTAAATAGAATTTCAGCCGCCATGGTGATAAATGAAAGTGGTTTTACAAATAAAGGGCACAAAGAAAAAGATAGACTAAAAGAAACTAATAAAATAAAAAGAATAATCTGACTTGATAGGAATCTAGTGAGTAGACCTAAACGAGAATCGAAACCTAAACTATTCCCCGACAGCGGCGCAAAAAACTTGATAGCAGAATTTTGCAAAAACACAAAAGTTTTACAATCCTCCTAGGCAGTGTACCTAATCGTTGTAGTGTAGTATAATATAGGTAGGACACGGGGGATTGACCTTTCTCTAGGGGAATAGTATTGTGAAGGCCGAAGTGTATGTCGAGATAGGTCTAAAGGTGAGGGATGAGTCTTTTTGTATTTTTATATTTTTTAGAAAGCAATATAAAATCTCGGGGTTTGAATAGTGGATGTTTTAACTACTAACTAGCTAAAACAAAACTAAATTAATTAAAATTAAACTACGTGCAGAAAAGTAAATTGTTGGTAACTCTTATGATAGGAAAATGTGTTTACTTAGATTTATTTACTCCATAGTTATCTCTTATTGATTAGCCGAATTGTCACGTCCTTATTTTAATTGGAGCGTTGTATTCCTTATTATTAGTCGTAAGGAGGTTCCAAATGCTCTAACTCTATGAACGTATAAGTCTCTCCTAAAAAGCTTAAAGTCTATTAAGTCTCCTAGGATCTACAAGTCGCGATTCACGCAATAAATACAATGAGAAAAACCACTAGTGCAATATAGGGTTGCATTTAATAAGATGGACAAGCTAGTTACATAGAATAATTAAGCTAGTTTTTTTACCCTAACACGAGGCAATCAATTAAACAAAAGACGACAATCAATAATTAATAACCAGGTTTCATTAGTCTCGTGGAGGTCTCGGGTTCGAGTTTTGCCAATTAGGTTTTCCTCTTAGGCGAAGCAGAAAAAAAGGAGAGGGTTTATTCCCTAAAAGCAAAGGTTCGAGGAAATCATATTGTCCGCTTAGATGTCATTGCATGACTTGAACCACTAATTATTAACTAGTCGTTCAAATAATAATAATAATAATAATAATAATAATAATAATAATAAGAGACCAATTAAACTATTGTTTCCGTTAATTATAAAAAAATATAGTGTTAACTTTAAAAATGACCCATGTGGTATGTAGGGTTTAACGGGTTTAGTCCCTTTACTTTTTTTAACGAACAATGTCCCTGTGGTTGCGACTGATAACGGTTTTGGTCCCTTGACCAAATTTTTCGTTTGTTTGACCATTAAGTTGGTCATGTGACCAAAACGTGAGGGTTAATTATGTCTTTTCATGTTGGCTTCTCTCTTATACTTATTAGAGTTTTTCAGGTTGCTTCTTTCACTAAAAAAACACAAAACACAAGAAAATCAAACACAAACATGAATCCACACGTTAGATGCAATAGATGTGGATCACGATCCACCAGTGTAACTTCTTGGACTGCAATCAACCCAGGAAGACGATTTTATTGTTGCGCAAAAAGAGTAAGTGTAATGTTAATTTGGTAAAAAAAACCCTAATTTCATGTTTGACCTAATTTTTTTTAATAGCCAATCAATTGTGGGATAATCGATTGGTATGATCCCCTAATGTGTGAATGAGTTTTCCAAATAATTCCAGGTTTGTTGCGTTCAATGAATGAGTTACAAAGGGTAGCACAAGAAAGAAAACTTGAAGCTAAGAATATGAAGATAATGTTGATTATCAGTTGGATACTTTTTTTTTGTTTTTGCTTTCAAGTAGTTAATTATTAAAGATGATGTTTGAAGTAAGTGTTAGGTGGTTATGTTATGTTTAGAAATAAAGTAGTGTATCAAGTTGTATTTTGGGTTTATGATGAATGGAAAAAAGCAGTTTCAAGTTGACCAAAACAAGTAGCATTTAACTTTTACTACATTAGAAAGTACTAGCATACATAGATGCATATTACATTAAACATAAATAGATGCATATTGCATTACTACCAGCATACATAGAAGTTGTTCAAGTACCATCAAAAGATTAAGTCATGCATATTAAACTTATGACATTAGGAATAGTTCAAGCAACATAAAAAGCTACCCCATGCTCCTTTTCCCTTCCCCTTTGGTGTATGCACTACTTGTTCATGTCCCCTTTTTTTTTTAATTTTATTTTATTTATAATCCCAAACCTTTTCTCTTTGATTGCTGCATAAGTCTCATTATTTGCAAGCCCTAGCACTTGAATCCTTTTACCTGGTATTGAAAGAGGCAGAGTTTGAAACTGCATAGCTTGTACCCTTTTTGACAGAGCCTGAATGCTACCTAGATACATAGGTAGAAATTGAGCTTGAATCATCAACCCTTTCCCTGGCCATTTTCTTAACTGAGCTTATAGCATTATTGTATGGTAAATTCCAAGGTGGTTTGAGGAGACATGAGCTCATTAGATGAGGTTGAATCTGATGAAATGTCAATGATTTCTAGCTTGGAACTCATTGTTGAGAACTTTAGATAAAGTTTAGAGTTTGACAAATTTTTTGGTGTATGTTGTGTGTATTGAAGTTACCTGGTTTTAATAGTCGAGGTAAAACTAAATGGCATTGAATGCTAGGTTGGTAAAGGGAGTAATGTATATGTCTTTTTTGTGCATATATGGTTTTAATATAGGAGACTTTGACTTTTAAAAGTTTGACCAAATAAGATGCACATGTACATTCACTTTTAGAAATTCAGTTTCACTTTCAAGATAGGAGTTATGTATATGTTTTTTTGTGCAGACATGGTTTCAAGCATAACATAAGTCAGTAGCACATGAAACTGACTAATACAACCATAACTTTGTCAAATAAATTGACTTTTAAAAGTCAAAATACAATGTACTAAACTGGAATTGACTTTTACCAAGTCTAATAACATATACATAACTTTGTCTTAGAAACATACATAAAAGTCTAATAGCATTTTAATAAGTCTAGAAACATGGGAATTAACAAGTGCCAAATCAATCAGTACTCATCCTTCTTTTGGCTGATGTCTTTGTCATCTTAGTTAATGAAGCATGAAGTAGCACATGAATTGGTGGACTTTGTGTCACTTGAGTGGTTGGTGGAGCTTGTGAGGAAAGGTCAATCTCTGAAGCTTCTTGTGTATTCTGTGACCCATTTGGATCATGTGCAGCCTATGTATCGCTTACATTTGGATCTTGTCTAGTTGGTGGAGTATGTGAAGCTTATGCATTTGGATCCTGTGCATCACTTGCATAAGGCACATTTGGGAAACTCTTTTTGTTATGACCAACTCCCTTACACTTGCTGCAAGTAATACTCTTACCTGCTCTGCTCAACTTGTTGCCTCTAACAAGTCCTTCAGAAAATTCAGTTGCACTCTTCCTTCTTTTTTATGGTGGCCTACCAATTTGTGGTTTATGATCTGGTGGGATGATTGTGTTTAGGATATTTGATTTTTCCCAAAAATCAGGACCATTTGGGGGATTAATTTTAAACATGTACATATCTTTCCAAGTTGATAGCCAATAGGTTTCATGACAGTAAGACTCTGGTATTCATGTTTCTTCCCCATTACTTGCCATGTTCCAAACGGCAGCCACTGCATGCTTGCAAGGTATACATGTTAACTCCCACTTTCTACAACTACATTCCCTCCTCATATTTACTACACACTGAAACCCATCAGGACCATTGGCTTGGTATAAGTCAGCACCATTCCATTCAATCTATATATCATACATACCTAGTTACAAACTTGAAACAACTATATTGAATGTTAAAAAAAGAATGAAAGAGTTTGGAAATGTACCTTTATCTGTGTTGCATCTTTCACAATTATTTGGAAAATTTTAGTAGCATTAGGTGTAAGAGGACCATCATATTTGGTAATAACCTTCTGTACATTAACAATTCTTTTCATTAGGTAGTGTCTAATGAATTCCAAACATGTGATATAAGTTTGTCCCTTCCATCTACAAGTTGTCTGTTAAGTACTTCACACATGTTATTCATCAAGACATCACAGTGTGCCCTTCCTGCAAGTTTAATAAAAGTAATAGTTAAATTCAGTCAAAAGAAGTTAAATTTTTGTGAATATAGTTGAAAGGTAAAAGTAAGTATACCAGAAAAGTGAGACCTAGTCCAGTGTTGGGGTGGGATCTTTTTCAACCATTCATAAGCTTATTTCTTAAAACCTTTCATTGTTTCCATCTGCCTATCAAATTGTTGCACAGCAGTAGCACTTGCACATCTCGATAACATATGTTTGTACATTTGACCTCTCAAACTCAGCTTCATATCTATACATATATATGAGACTACACATGCCACATCACTAATGCTTACTAGGCATTTTAATGTTGACATGACACATCTTTTGATGAGGTGAAAATGCCACCATGGCACTACATCCGGTTACATAATAAAAAAAATTGTAGCAAGCAAGATTCGAACATGGGTTTAGAGTTTCAAAGCCAAAGACCTCAACCATTGAGGCAATCCACATTTTGATGCTTAATCTTTTACTGTTGAACGCTTTACGCACGTTGTACTCACTCAGACCTTGAAAGATCTAGCACTCGTGGATCGTTAGTGTTGCCTATGTAATCATAAGCAAACTAATAGAAAATCTCTACAACTCGTGTTCTAAAGCGGAATGTAAACACAAGCTGTTATCACTAAGAACACTTAGATCCTCTATGGATCCTTTTATTCACTGAAACTCTATGTTTCGGATTCGTTATCTATTACAAACTATATGGTTCCTTTTATATACAAGGAACCCTAATCTCTTACTACCCAAACGACTAAACATCTTTGCATACATTTAATGTCTAATACATTAAAGCAACTATAGAGCAGTACAATAATACCCATGCTAACCTTGGGCAGTTAAAAGATAATAATGAGTTTAGCATTTAATTCATAAGGCATGTGATCCTAGTCACTTTCACTCTTCAGATAACATGGCAACGCTTGTACTTCTTCAGATAGAATCACTTCTTCAGCGTGAAACTGCTTCTACTTCAGCAGAAACCTTCGGCAGTAATGACATCAGAGTCCTACTTCACATAATTCCCAACAATCCTCCCCTAAACTGGAATTTGACTGGGTTAAGTTCCAGTTTCCTACCTTGATAGATCTTTAGAGACTTCAGTACTAGAGGATTGTTCTCAAACATCAGTAGCAAAGAACCAAAACCAAAATCATCTCTATGATGAGCAAACTTTGAAACGCCAGGTCTTTGCAGCAACACATGACATAATGTACATCAATACTTATCAGTTGCATACTATTCTCATCACATCCAGGTGTGTTAACATCTGAGAGAGGTGAATCATTGAAAATAATGGATTTGATGTCTCTTTACCAGTAGCCATTACTATTGGAGTAGCCAGATGTTTAAGTTCGTAAACTATGGTACATTGATAACCATCTGATTTATGAGCAAATCAGCAACTATATAAACGGATTTGAGGTGTCTTTACTTGTAGCCGTTTGCTCAGGACTAGTCAATTCTTAGAATTGGTGAATTGATAACCAAATATGGAGATAGTTGCCTTTACCACAATCCATATACGTGTGGGCTAGCCAATTATTGGATTCCAAAAAGGAATAGACCATGGTGAATTGAGGACCATACACTCTCAGCAATTAAGCATGGGTGGTAGCAGACCCTATGATTTTGAGCAAACCATTACAGCTATCAACAGATTTGACATGTCTTTACCAAAGTTGTACCCTTTGGACTAGCCAACTCTTTGATACACACAAGGTATATCTGGTGAGTTAAAAACCATCAACGAAATACAATAAATCTGCAAAAGTTTTTTTTTTTTAAACTAAGAAATTAACAATCAATACAAGAACTACAAAGTAAAACAAATAAGACCAAATACAACTCTCTCTTGAGGCATATGCCTCCCCTTAAACTAGGCAGTTAAGGGTTAAGCATCCCAATATTGACCACTAGGTGTTGAAACCTTGGTCCATCAAAAGCTTTAGTTAACAGATCTGCCACATTATCATCTGTATGAATTTTAGCCACATTTATCAAATGTTTTTCATATGCATCTCTTATAAAGTGGTGTCTGATTTCAATATGTTTGGCTCTACTGTGAAAAACTGGATTTTTGACAATGCATATGGTACTCTGATTATCAATAAAAAGAGTTGTGTTCATGAAGTTATACCCATAGTCCAAAGGTTTTGGATCCATAGTACTTTCCCACAGCAGTTGCACAGCAACATACTCGCTTGTTGGAGTTGAGGTAGCCACACCGGTTTGTTTCTTGCACTGCCACGAGATCAATCTCTTTCCAAGGAATTGACAGCCTCCAGTTGTGGATCTCCTATCAAGATTTGCACCAGCATAATCACTGTCACTATATGCTTCCAACTTAAAAGGACTCTTTTGGGTACCAAAGGCCCAAAAGAGGTTGGCCTTTGAGGTACTTAAAGATCTTCTTGACTGCATTGAGATGGGAAGTAAGTGGAGTGACTTGATGTCGAGAGCACACACTTACAGACAAAGGTAATATCAGGCCTCGAAGCTATTAGATACATTAATGAACCAATCATAGATCTGTATAAATGAACATTCACAGGTAGATCTGGATCATTGTTGGCTTTTGTTTTTGGAGCTTCATAGGGTGTTGTGGCAGTCCTGATACCTTCCATGCCGAATTTATTCAACATGTCCCTCACATATTTATCCTGACTGATAAATATTCCATCCTGTTTCTGCTGAACTTGGAGACCCAAAAAGAAAGTGAGCTCTCCCATGGCACTCATCAGAAATTCTCCCTTCATTAGATCCTCGAATTCCCTACACCAAGCTTCTTTAGTGGATCCGAAAATGATGTCATCCACATACACTTGCACAAGTATGATATCTGTCGAGTTCTTCTTTAGAAAAAGAGTTTTATCAATGGCACCTCTTCTGTAGCCATGCTTGTTGAAATGATGAAAGCCTTGCATACCAGGCCCTTGGTGCCTGATGAAGTCCATAGAGAGCTTTAACGACTTTGTAAACATGATTAGGATGATCTGGGTCTTCAAATCCTTCGGGTTGTGTGACATAAACTTCCTCTTCAATTTCTCCATACAGAAAGGCACCTTTAACATCCATCTGATATAACATGAAGCCCATGTAAGAGGCATATGCCAAGAAAATTCGAATGGCCTCTACTCTTGCAACAGGTGCAAACACTTCATCATAGTCAATCCCTTCCTCTTGCCTGTAACCTTGAGCTACTAATCTTGCTTTGTTCTTAATCACCACACCTCGTGCATCTCTTTTGATTTTCAGAATCCATTTAGTTCCAATAGCATATTTCCCATATGGTAAAGGTACCAAGATCCAAACTTGTTGGTTCAAACGAAATGTTGCATTTCGTCTTACATTGCCTCAATCCAGCTTGAGTCTTCAAGAGCTTGAGAGACACTGGTTGGTTCTACTTAGGAAAGAAAACATGCAAACAGACAATGCTTGTAGTCTGTGTGATTGTCTCTTTGCTGATTTGAGACATAGGAAAGAAAAGCAACTTGTCAAAATTTAGGGCTAGAGATAGCCTTTCGAGTTCTAACAGGAGCTAGAATGTCTCCAATGATATTGGATTGAGGGTGAGAAAAGTTGATTCTTTTAGTAGCAGAGGGGTTGACTTCAATGGTAGGTTCAAGATTCGTCACAGTTGGTACAAAAGTTGTGTCATAGGAAGGTGAGGAGAAAATGCCGGATTTGGGTTGATGATTTCCAAGATCTGAAGGACTTGGAAAGCGAGTATACGGTTCCCCAAAGTCTGTGGACACACTAGTAGGAGTAGGAGTAGTAACAGACGAGCTTTCAGCAGATTTGATGACGATGGGAGAGACGCATCGAGTGTCAGCAGAAAAATGGTTTCCACTGACAGCCTCATTTGCAAGCTCCCTAGTCACCTTTTCAGCTTCAAGCTTAGCTGCAAATTCTTGAGTCTGAAGCCTAGCAAGGTCCTCAGCATAGTGTGATTCATCTTCACGCTCAGCAAAAGTATCTCTTGAAGAGTTACCTGCAACATTGTTAGGGGAGAAAGAAGGCACAAGTATGGGATGTTCATCATCTTCAAATTCACTTCCAGAGTCAGCATCCAAGGTACCTGCATTGTTAGTGGGATATTCTTGAGAGCCGCACTTTGGTTAGTAGCCATATGTCTAGAATACCCCAGATAATCAGTTAGGTAGTCGAGGTCAAAAGACCACACATGACCCTGTCCTTGAACGTTGGGCTTATCCTCCAGGTATCTCAGGTTCAACGTCTCCTCAATCTTCTTGGCAGATAAGTTGTACACTCTATAAGCCTTGCTATTAGCTGAATAACCCACAATATAGCCATCATCAGCCTTCTCATCGAACTTCCCCAACGGATCACTGGTGTTTAGAATGGTCACTTGACAACTAAAAGGTTTGAGGTAATGAATGACAGGAACCTTCCCAAAGAGAAGTTCATATGGTGTCTTGAGGTGAGGTCTAGTAATGGAGACCCTGTTAAGCACATAGCAAGCTGTGCCAACAGCTTCAGTCCAAAACATAGTGGGCAGTTTGGAGTCTGCAAGCATAGATCTTGCGGCCTCAATCAAGGTCCTATTCTTTCTTTCAGCCACCCCATTTTGTTGCGGGGTTCTTGGATTGCTATAGTCCATCTTTATCCCTTTAGTCCTACAGAGTTCTATAATAATAGCATTCTTGAACTCTGTCCCATTATCACACCGAATTCCCTTAACCTTCTTGTTCAACTGATTTTCAACGAGAGTGATGAAGTCTTTCAGCATTGGAGTTGTTTCATCTTTAGTTCTTAGAAAGAACACCCAGCAAAATCTGCTATAACCATCCATGATGACCAAACAATAGAACTTGTGATCAATGCTTCTGACTTGAGTTGGACCAAATAGATCCATATGTAACAGCTGAAGAGGTTCAGAGATGATGCTCACTGCAGTGACAGCTTTGTAGGATGCTCTGTGTTGCTTCCCTTTGTTGCATGCAACACAATTATGATCATTGGAGAACACTTTGGTGGGAAGACCTTCGACAAGACCCCTTTTGGAGAGAGTGTTTATAGTTTTGAAATTCACATGAGCCATTCTCCTATGCCATTTATTGGACTCATCCAATGATGCTTTAGCCAGCAAACAGGTGAGGTCACCATCAGGGTGAACTTCATTGAGGTTGAATGTGTATAGATTGTGAGTTCGAGGACTCTCAGTGAGAATTGAGGTATCTTCTTGAAGCTTGAACTCTTTAGAAAGCACAAGACATTCATTTTCAGAGAAGAGTACCTTGTTCTTGGTGTCACAAATTTGTGAGACAGAGAACAAGTTGAAGTTCTGAAGCTCCCTAACATAGTACACATTCTCAAAGTTCAGAAGAGGTGTCTTGATTGTGCCTTTTCCAGTAATTCTACCATCACTTCCACCAAAGGTCACATTCCCTCCTTCTTCAATAGGAACAAAATTGTGCATCATATCTCTATTACCAGACATACTTCTTGAACAGCCACTATCAACAATACCAATATCTTTATGTTTAAGGGGATGATCCTATAAAAACAAACATATTTACAAATGAATGTTAGTATACCGAGGAGGCTCAAGTCATTGCTGACTTGAACCTGCCTTGTGGATCATTAGATTTAGGTTTAGCAAAATAGTAAGATCCACCATTGTTCTTGGGTTTCCATTGATAGTTAGGTCTTTTATTATTCCAAGAACAACCTGCTGAGGACTTGACAGCAGCGCCCCAACATCCTTTCCCATTTTTCATAGAGTCAACACATGCAGGCCAATAACCATGTTTAAAGTATGGGCTAGTGGGTCGCACATAAGGTCTATTAGGAGATTTCCTCCAAGAAGGGTCAGTTCTAGCTTGTGGGACATATGGTGGAATAATTTTAACATTGGTCCACACTGGTCTTGGTTTCTGCTGAAGAGCACATGCACCTGATCTTTGCTCATGAAAATCACAATCCTTAATTAAATGAAATTTACTTCCGCAAACAAAACAAGTCTTCTTTTTGGAAGATGGATTCAACAAAGAAGATGTTCGATTACATGTAGAAGTATTTAAACCAGAAACATTAAAGGAATTGTTTTTAACAGACAAATTATGCAAAGATGTAAAAGACAAGTCTTCAGTAAAAACAGGCTTGGAAGTTGATTCCTCAGCAGCTATACTAGAGGGCTTGTAGATAGTCTTGGGTGCAGGCTTGGGTGTAGGCTCAGGTGAGGGCTTGGGAAGGTCTGACTTATCACTTGGATCACAGCTGTAAGTAGATCCTTGATCCGATGAATTGTCACTGTCAGAGAAAGAGACAAAATCATAAGATGAAGCATCGTTGTCTGGCAAGTCTTTTGAATTTTTGCCATACAGATGGTGTGATCCATCAAAGTCAATAGAAATAGACAGGTCAGTGGGCATGAATTCACCTCTAATAGGTCCAGGGACAGCATGCAAATCACCTTCCTTTCTAAAATGTTCTAAGCCTGCAGGTGTAGATTTACGCCCATCATTCCTAGCTTCCAAACCTACATACTTTTGAAAACCTAAACCTATTCCAGAGTTTACTGACTGACTACTATAGAGTTCTTTAGCTAGATTGTCACCTGATATCAACCATTGTTTATGTCTAGCTATTTCCTCAGCAAGTTTCTCTTTAAGCTCTAGATTCTCAATAATAGTATCAGCTTTTTCCTTTTCAGTGCGTTTCAAGTTAATGTTTGCAATATCTAGATCAAATTGAAGCACCTTAATCTTTTCTTCATAAGCAATCTGATTCTTTTGAAACCAAACCTTTTGTCTTTCTAATGTTTTTAACGAAAGTTTATAAGCTTCATTATCAACATAGCATGCATTGTATCTAGGTTTCATAGTATCATAAGCTTCTTTTAGTTCATTGTATCTCTCACTACAACCAAATATACAGTTGTGTACCTGAGAAAGACCCATGAAGGCAAACTGATCATGCCTATCTTCTGAAGTGCACCTTGCCAGCCAGACCAAGCTTCTCTGTATCAGCAGCTTCCTCATTCACAGGTTCATGAGCAACCCAGTTGACATGTTCATCCAAGGTGACTAGAGCTGCTGAAGTGCTAGCTCCCTTCTGATTCTGCTGATAGGTATTGTAGCTGGTACTCTCTCCACTCTTCCTGTCTTTGCATTCCCTTGAGAATGACCCATCGGTGGCAAGAGAAACACTTGACCTTTCTCCTGTCAAATCGAGCTGGATCCTTTCACTTGAATCCAAACTTCCTTCCTGCCTTCTCTTCAAACCTCTTGATATCCACTGAAAGCATGGCCACTTGCCATTTCAGCTTCATTTCCTCCATCTCAAGTGGGTCCACTTGGTCAAAGTCTTCATATACGGATCTGCTGAGTGTCATAATCAGAAACAAAGGAGTGAAGGACATCCTCCAATATACTTCCAGTCTTAGCTTGAGGATGTGAAGGAGTGGGACGATAGGATGATGATGGTAAATAAGATGGACTTGAAGCATGCATCATCATATTCGAGTGGGACGTCCCAACAAAGGCTGAATGACCAGAGGAGGTTGCGGTAGGAGATCTGACATCAGTTTCAAGAGATCTGAGTTTGTTGTATAGCTCGTCAAAAGTGAGCATGTCCAGCCCACCTTTAGCTTTCGGGGCTATACTCACATGCAACCAAGATGGAGGCAAAGATCGAAGGAACTTAGAGTTGCTATCATCATTGTCAGGCTTTGCATTCAGCTGGTTTAGTTGACTCAGAATCTTGTGAAACCTGTCGTATCCCTTGTGGATGCCTCTTCTTGAAATATTGAACTCTTAGAAGTGTTGTCTAAGCATGGACTTCCTCATTCTTCTGGACTCTTCATTACCACCAAACCTAGCTTTAAGAGCCATCCAGATGTCCTTTGCATCAACCATGTGGTGAAAATCACCTAAGTGATCTTCGAGGAATTGATTGAAGGAGGATGATTCTTACCTTGTGCTCTCTTTGCCAGCCAAAACCTCTTCAGGCAGTTTGGGAGGAGCAATGGTGAACTTACCATCAAGATCTGGATGGTCTTCTTTAGTGTTTGCCATTTTTACTATCTCCCATAGATTCCAATCAATATTGGAGATCGAGTTCTGCATCTTCATTGTCCACAGATCATATTCTTCCTTCTTCAGATAAGGAAACTTGCCATTCTTGTTGGAGACTAAGTTGCTGCATAAAGGTGGTGTTTTTGATGATGTTGTTGTTGTTGGTGTTTGTGACATCTGATTCATCATCAGTTCCAGGCATTGTGAATAAGTTTTTGGTTGTAAGTGGGTGAGGAAAATAAGGTTCTCAGTATCGTAGAGACTCTCCCGAGGCTTTGATACCACTTGTAAACGTTTTACGCACGTTGTACTCACTCAGACCTTGAAAGATCTAGCACTCGTGGATCGTTAGTGTTGCCTATGTAATCATAAGCAAACTAATAGAAAATCTCTACAACTCGTGTTCTAAAGCGGAATGTAAACACAAGTTTGTTATTACTAAGAACACTTAGATCCTCTATGGATCTTTTTATTCACTGAAACTCTATGTTTCGGATTCGTTATCTATTACAAACTATATGGTTCCTTTTATATACAAGGAACCCTAATCTCTTACTACCCAACAACTAAACATCTTTGCATGCATTTAATGTCTAATACATTAAAGCAACTATAAGCATACAATAATACCCATGCTGACCTTGAAGGTTAAAAGATAATAATGAGTTTAGCATTTAATTCATAAAGGCATCTTGATCCTAGTCATTTCACTCTTCAGCGATAACATGTAGCAACGCTTGTACTTCTTGGTAGAATCACTTCTTCAGCAGAAACTGCTTCTACTTCAGCAGAAAGCTTCGGCAGTAATGACAGCAGAGTCCTACTTCACATAATTCCCAACATTTACTTTCAAAGTAATATTAGTTCTTTCAATATACCATCTCCATCTTTTAATCTTTTAAACTTAAGATTCAATGTCAATCAAACATTATCAAAACCTCCCCCTTTTAATTCGCCATTTCCTAAATCATATCAAAACCCAATCAGTAACCATCTTCACTTATCTCATGATATCAAAACTCAAAATCCGGCTCACTCGACATTTCCATATTAACACTTTGTAACCGAATCCCTTTCACACGCATTTCCTAAAAATTTATATCGATCATAGCTCATGATATTCAAGTCAACCAACAAACCTTAATCTTCAAATCACCTTTGATTCACAATGACGATTCGTCAAACTATTGAAGGTATGCAATTCTTTATCTTTTTGGCTTATTTGTGGTCAATCTATTATTAAAGGCTAGGAATTAATAAGCGCAACTTACTGGATCGACGATTTTTTTTTCTGATTTTTTTTATTAATTCTATGATTGTTGTTATGAAATTTCAAAATAGGTTGCTATAATTATTTTTTAATGGTAGGCGTTTTTTCAATTTACTAATTAAAATAAACGTACATCATGTGTTCGATAAAATGGTTGAATGAATTTCATAGTCTAGATATTACCGATTTTATATGACTTTGATGAATTTGGATTGAGTTATTTTTATGACCTTGATGAAATGGTTGTTTATATGATTTATAAGTTTTTTACTGTATGATCTGTTGTTTATATGATTTATAAGGTTTTTTGATCAGTTTAAAAGTCTGTTTAATTAGTTTATGTTGTAAATAGTTTTTGACTGTTTGTTACCGTTTTAATATGCTTGATTGATTATATGATTTGTTAGGTTTATTGATTAGTTATGCAGTTAATTGCAGTAATAGTTGCAGTAATAGTTACTATTACTAAAGTATAATTCTTGTGTTTGCAAGTCGTTATTCAGGAATTGTTATTCACAATTATATATTTTCAATTTGTGTTATGTCTTTCAGAGTACAAGAACATGCTGGCTATGATGCGACTCAAATGGTTGGAGGCATTGGTGAGTGTGAACAGGTTGGTTACTCGTCCGTACTTTTTACATCCATATCATTCACATGTCTTGAACACACACCATCTATTAATTATAAACATTCCCATTTGTTGTTGTATTATTTTGAAACAAAAATAGGCAGACCGAAAGTGGCCCAAGTTTTATTATACGGCCATTCTATATCTATACTAATCCCAAATGTCGGTGATGTTTATTAATCATTTTTAAATCTTATTATATTCACTGTCTTTAGTCCAATAACGTCTATGATTCGGCCCAAGATGTAATCTTATATGGGGTTGAGGTAACCGTTGTAAAAATTTGTGAGGTACACGTACAGATGCTGCATCTTAAACACGTTATGTACGCGTGTTTCCTCCTCCGTCTTCCCCACCGAATATGTTACTGCCTCAAGACAGAGACAACCTCAGAAACATCTCATTCTCTCAATAAAAACACACAAAAATTTTATTTCTCTCTTTAACTATGTAGCGGTTTCGTTAACCTGGGCATGGTGGTTTCGTTGGTTTGTTGCGAATGAACGAACCTCATAAAATGTCAATTTCTTTCACCATGACCTTTTTTTATTATGTCTACAGATTATTGTTTGGATTAATTAATTTTTGGTTTTTGGTGTTTTGTAGGATACGAGGTTATGCGGATGGGGATTTTAGGATATAGTGAGGCTTTTTGTTTTTGGTTTTTGAATTTTTAGTACTTTAATTACGACCTAATTAGCCTAATATGAATAATTATCCAACATGTTTGTGTCTTTTAGGTTGTTGGATTTTCACATACCTCATGGAAGAAGTAACGCTACACACCACAACATACAGTAGGTAAGTGTTTTTATGGCTTTTTGTATTGATGGATTAATATTAAAGGCTAATTCATTGTTTGGGCCACCGTTATTTTGCTGCAAGTGTTTGGAAAAAAGGTTCCGCCATTGACTGATATAAAGGTTTTGCTATTATATTGATAGGGCAGCGACTGGACTTTACTGTTTTTGTTTGATGGCAATCTGAATTGCAATGACTAAAATGTCACTTTTAATATGATGCAGGTATTTGTCGGCTATAATATATAGTACCAATTTTCATTGAAGTATACTCAAGCATCAAAATCAAGGTTAATTTAGTTTACAAGTTCATGTTCATTTTTAAGTTTCACAAGTTGACTTCAATTATGCATTTACAGTTTCTTTTCAACAGATAAATTTCTGCATTCTTATGTCTGCAGCCTGATCTGCCATATTTACAGGCTTCCTGCAGGCCCATTTTAGCTTCTTTTTAGTTTATTTTTAGCTTTGTGGGTCACTTGTCATACCAGCTTAATCTATTTGTGCTTTTCCAGATCTCTAGCTTTAATTTGTTAGCTTATTTTTAAGCTTGAAAAGCTCCATTGGAGCACTTCTGCAAATTTGCAGCCAAAACGAAACAGTTTAGCTTACACTTTTAGCTTATCATCCCTTAGGCTCATTTCAGATTCCCCGGTAGCTTTAGGATTGCATTGATCTTGATTTGCTTATTTTGATGTTTCTTATAGGCTTTTAAATAGCTTATTGAACTCTTGAGTATTCCTTTGCCACTTAGATTTCCTTACTTCTTCGATGCTTTTAGGATAGCATAGACTGCTTATTTCTTTTAGGGAGCAGCTTATTTCCTGTTTTAAATGTTCATTAATCTAACTTTTAGACTGCTTTAGTTCACATTTTCATAGGATAAGCTTCTTTATAGTTTACGCTAATAACTTGCAAATTGTGCCTCCGGTGTGTTTGCATACTTACATATCTATTAGAAATAACAGATAATGTACCTTTTTACTTTCAAACTAACAGTTTTTTCTTTGCTATTTTGTGACTTGATGTAGCCTATGTACGATGATAATTCGTCCATGTTATTTGACCATGCTTATGGGTTTGACGGCCAGGGTGCATATGCCCGGTTTTCACCAGTTGCTACTCCTTTATCTCCAGTAAGTTTCTAATTGTCAAAATAAATTGGGTCAGTTTACTTTATCTCCAAAAAAATGCTTCAGGATATCGAGCGAAATTATGTTATAACATGTGCGGGTGTTAGTGTGTGACCATTACGTATGTGTAGGTTTAGCTTATGGAGAAACTATTTGGTTAATGCATTTAATAACGAAATGCACTATTCAGCCCAAAAGTAAAATGGGCTTTTAACGAATGTCTATAAACTTTACTTCAGAAAATTAGACGGAAGATGAATGAAATTTTTTTTAATCATTTTTAAATCTTATTATATTCGCTGCCTTTAGTGTCACTGGACTTTACTGATAGGGTAGCGACTGAACTTTACTATTTTTGTTTTTGTTTAAAAGGAAATGGGTCAGATTGGTTTAATATGGTAATCAGGTAGCGAAATGATGGACATTGATTTTTTATTTCACTTTTGAAGTCATGTTAAGTCGATTCTAAGTTATGTTTTATATGGGTAAAATTCGTTAAATTGTTAAAAAGGAAATGGGTCAGATTGGTTTAATATGGTAATCAGGTAGTGAAATGATGGACATTGATTTTTTATTTCCGTTTTCAAGTCATGTTTGTTATTATATTGGTTTTCAGACTCGGGGAACAAGTGTCCACCTTTAGGCCAGCGTATAAAAAACTCGACATGCCCTTTAACAAAAAACCCTTTTACTCTCCAAAACTTGGACAACTACATTTTGATGTGTTTTGCACGAGATATTTGGTTGTTATTTTTGCTGTCAAAACATGGAGTGTTTGTTTGCTGTCAAAACGGAGTGTTTGGTCGATGTTTTTCCTGTCAAAGCAAGGAATGTTTTTTTTTCTCGTCAAAACGTCATGTTTGGTACCGTTTTCGTTGTCAAAACAGGGGCTGTTTAGTTGTTGTTTTAGTTGTCAAAGCAGGGGCTTTATGGTTGCTATTTTAGCCGTAAAAATTGGGTTGTTTGGTTTTCATTGTACTCTAAAAATGGGCAGTTTGGTAACTGTCTTTTGCTGCCAAAACAAAGCAGCTTGGTTGGTGTTTGGTTGTGTGCTTTTATGTTCTTTAAGTCTACATCATACTTTGTACCTTTTAAACAGATTATCAAAAAAAATGTGTGTACTTAGGTTTAGAAATATTCTTACTCTATTAATCTCGAATGCATAATTTTCCAGGTTTATAATGAAGACGAAGTATGATTTTTGTGACGACGCACCAATGGTACACATTTGGAAAAATCAAGGATGCATATATGAACTAGAGACCATCATTCTTGGAAATTTTGAAGAGGCTTGAAACAATAAAGAAAAAGATGGGCACGGATAACCATTAGCACATTTTTAAGTCCATACTTGTAAACTTCTCTTTACACTATCATGGCTTTGCTACAATGTTTTATATATCATATTTACATTTGAGTTTTTTCTTGAATCAATAATCATATGTTGGAATTATATATGATTTCTCACATAGTTTTTATTCATTATAATCATGTAAACTCATGAAGCTAGCCCGCCCATTCGGGCGGGCTATGAAGCTAGTTGTCATATATGTGTTTAAGGAAAACCTATGCTCAGCACTAGGAAATGTCTCTACAATTGCTGGTATGACACCCTAAGATAGTTGAAATATTAAAAAATTTCATTATAAGACAATGTAAATATAAAGCAATTTTGATTCAATCAATATACTTGAAATATACAACAAGATTAATAGAAACAATACCTTTTCCCTATCTGATATAAAGGTAAAATTTGAGTTTATGAAAAAATCCAAGTCATCACCAAGACAGTCAAGAAACCACTTACATGAACCATTGTTTTCAGACTCCACTATAGCATATGTAAAGGGGTATGTTCCATTGTTTGGATCTATCCCCACTACTGTCAAAATCCAACCATGATACATATCGTATCTTGGGAGGACTGATAAATGCACCACCATGGTTTATCTTCAGGCAAAAAATACTTGGAAAATAACCTAGTTACACTAAAAAATTAAGAGTTAGCTAAACAAGATTATTGATAAAAAAAAAATCAGTTAAGAATGGACAATCCAATATACTTACGATAATCATGATAGGGATATGCTTTTGAACCCTTCTTACGAACCCTCTATTCACACAACATTGTTGATTTAGGACTGACTTTACTTAGAACAATCTAGGGTTTTTTCAATTTGGGGATTTTGAGAGAGTTTTAAAGAGAAGTTTAGGGATGAAAATGGTTATGAATCGTTCTATTTAGTCAAACGTGATATAAACACTGGTCAAGACCCGCCAAACATGAAAAGACATAATTACCCCTCACGTGTTGGTCACATGACCAACTAAACGGTCAAACAAACAGAAAATTTGGTCAAGGGACCAAAACCGTCATGGGTTGCAACCACAAGGACATGATCCGTTAAAAAAAAAGTAAAATGACTAAACCCGTTAAACCCGACACACCGCAAAGGACCATTTTTAAAATTAATTCAAAAAGAAGAGAAAAACAAAACAAATAAAAAAATAAATAAGTCACCTCACCAGCAGGCAGCTTGCATATAACGCGTTTTTATCAAACAAATTAAAATATCTATCTCTCTTTTTTCATTTGTGATCGAGAGACCACTCACTTTCACCATCAGGTATCCATCCATCATTTAATTCCATTCATATTCAATTATTTATCCATTAAATATAATTTATTTGATTAATTACACATAGTTTGTTGTAGATCTAGGGTTCAATTGATATCTAAATATTATGAATTGTTGAATTAGGGTTAATTAAGGGTTGTCGAAAATGTCGACACCGGCTAGGAAGCGGTTAATGAGAGATTTTAAGAGGTTGCAGCAGGATCCACCTGCTGGAATTAGTGGTGCTCCTTATGATAATAATATTATGCTCTGGAATGCCGTTATTTTCGGGTACATACGTCGAACCCTCTGTTTTTTTTGCTACGGTTTTTTAGCGTATGTGACTGATTGATTTGTTTATTAATTTGTGTTTTGCAGTCCGGATGATACTCCTTGGGACGGAGGTGAGTTAAATGTTTTTTGCGTTTTGATACAACGGAAAGTAGTTATTAAATTGCTAGTGATTGTTCAATGGTTATATGATTATTTAGTGAGTGAAATAAGGTTATTAAAATAAGCAATTAGCAGTTATTGGGTGTGTTCGGCGCGGAGCATTTAGGAGCGTTGTGATCTTTAATGCTCGTTTGGCAAGCAACAAGTAGCTTTATCAATTTTTTCGGAATGCCCATTTTCCAACCCTCCATGAAGTAGCATTTAGGAGCGTTGAGCATTACGCATTATGATTACACCTACTGCTCACTGCTACTGCTACTGCTAGTTTTGCCATACACACCCATTATAAGCAATGGTAAGCAACCCCCAAGTATGAATATGTGTGCGGAAGTTTAGAACTAGCAAGCTAGGAGACTAAGCATGAATGGGAAGCATGGTGAAAAGAAGTTTATACATATTGACTTTATGATAATGCACCTACTAAAGAGTGCTTTTCCAACAGTTTTTACGGGCATAGGCTGGGGTGAGTGGAAGGTGTTAGGTATAAACAACTGCCTTTTATCAAACATTGAACATGTAGGCTTTAAGTAATGTATTAGTTACGATGAGTATACTTCTTTTGTGAAGTTACGTCTTAGGAGTTGATATATACTAACTGGTTATTGTTACGTAAGCATTTTTGTATTGAATGCGAGACTTATTTTTTATGTGAACAACGCTGATCTTTTGTGAGATATTTGATGGGGTTTGTAGATGTTCTGTTTTTAGTTGTCGGTTTTAGTTTACTGAATTCTTCACCATATAACCTGTTGTTATGTTGTATTCCATGACAATGTCTATCTCAGGTACGTTCAAGCTGACCCTTCAGTTTTCGGAAGATTATCCAAATAAGCCGCCAACAGTGCGTTTCATTTCTCGGATGTTTCATCCAAATAGTAAGTGATCATCATCAACTTCAAAGAATTATTTTGTTTTCTGTTGTGGGGGATGGGGGAAAAGTTTCTGAGGCTTGAAAAACATTGTTTCTTAATGTTATGATACAGCGGTTTCTGCGAGACTTAGCACTTTAAAAAATATGGACGAGTCATTATGTATGGACAAGCAGAATATGTCTTGCTACACAATCTTTGGCCACTGTATAAGTCTTAGTGTCAGCGTATACATAAACCCATACTTTTTGGAAGTTATTAATGGCACAAATCTTGTTTGACGTAAAGCTGTAAAGAGTATCCGCTTTTGCTTCTGTATATATATTTGTTATATCTGTAATGCCTTATTGTTACGAGCTTTTTGCTATGTACCAGTTTATGCAGATGGAAGCATATGCTTGGACATCCTTCAAAATCAGTGGAGTCCAATTTATGATGTTGCTGCTATTCTGACATCAATTCAGGTGCGTTTTTCGCTGCAGTACAATTTGCTGAACCTACTGTTTTTAAGATATTACATTTTGACGTATGGTTCTGCCGTTCTGCATTTTATTTTTATTGTAACACTGAGTTGGGTTTGTTGGCTTTTGGGGCGTTGTCTTAAAATGATTGAAACTTGGTCGATAGGATTTTGATGACTTCATAAATTATTAACTGTTTAAACTAGCAAGATACTTTTCTTATTTTACTAATATTAGAAACATGCTTCGAGAATTGTCGGAAAATAGTCAAATACAACTTTCATTGCTTACCGATGATAGCAACCGTTATGTAGATTACGTAATGGAGATAAAGTTACGGCTGTTGGATGATGTTTAAAAGACAAAACTTAGTGGCTATGCTTAGTAAAAGAATAATGAAAGTATGTTGCTATGATCGGTAACAAAATGCAAGTATTTTACTATTAGTCATGATCTTTGTAAGTAAGTTACTATAATCCGTAAAATAGGTAATTTATCTTGCTTTTAATGCAATTAACTTGATCGTAAATTGCGAAGTCCAGCTACTTTCTTGTTACTTTAGAGGAATCAAATAGCTTCTAGACGATTAATCCAGGTCTCACACTCTCACCACCGCTAATATTTACACTATATAATTTTTGAATACTTGCGCAACTTTCTTCATGATTTGTTCATTGTTTGTGGGGCAAAGTTGAAACACAATCACATTGAAATTAATGAACAAAATAGGTGTTTGATCTCATTTATGGGAAGCGATCTGTTATGTCTGGTAATATTGGATCTGTGGGAAAATAGATGTTTTTCTAATCCTTGATATGCAAAAAGTTTGTTGGTCAATAGAGTTGCCATCATCTGCTAAAACGTATTTATCTTTAAATGTATCTATCCTGTCCCTTTGTCAGCTGGTTTAAAGATGATAAAATCTGTTTAGATGTGTCTACTATACTTCCTCTGTTAAATACTTAAATCTGATGATAGTGTTAATATAGTTGGCAAAATCAGTTCATTTTTTCTGTGATTTGTTTTCAAACTGCTGCTATACAGAAATGTTTAAGCACCCATATCTTGTAAAACAGGAAGTAGGCATTATCTTTATCTAAATCAATAAAAAAAGTAAGCAATAATATGAGATCCGAGTCATCCGACAGTAGTTCTTTAATTGCATTTGTTGCCATTTCAATGCTTTTTAAGTGATGTAGCCGAGCTATATTCAAATTCTAAGGAACATATGTTAGCTATGATCTAAATTGAAATAACTTCTTATTTTGCTCTGTGTATGTATCATGATTTTCGCATTCAGATTTTTGATTTTCGCATTCAGATTCTTGAATTTCGCATTCATATTCGTAAAAACTTTTTGGGTTTGTCTAACAGGTGTCCATAGGGCACTGATTTGATCTTTTTAATTAAACTTGAACTTTCCTTTTATATCAGAAAATGCATTTAATACACATTATTAAACATATAAATTACCATAATTACATGTGATTTCCATTTAATGAACTCAACGTTTCCTTTTTTATACAGCTAAACCAATGCCCTATGGGCACCCGATAGACAAACCCATAGTTTTTTTCTGATTTGCTTTCTTGCCTTGCAGTCATTGCTCTGTGATCCGAACCCAAACTCACCAGCTAACTCAGAAGCAGCTCGCTTGTTTAGTGAGAACAAGCGCGAGTATAACAGAAAAGTGCGAGAAGTTGTTGAACAGAGCTGGACAGCTGACTAAAGACTGCGCGAATGCTGGGGGCGCTGCTCGGTTGGGAAACCCCACGTCTCTCCTCCTGGTAGGGTGGTCTGTATCTCTGTAATATTCTTGTTTGAGAACCACTTAATACAGCAATAATGAGTGTTGTGGAAACTATGTTTGTTTGAAGGTCATGCTATATAATAGGGATTGATTACTTTTTATCTGCATTTTGCTGCTTTGGATATTAGACTTTTTGTATAAATAATTAAATAGTCATCGCTTGTATAATATTGACCCCAAGATATGGTACTACCTGAAATATTTGTCATCTGGTTATATGAAGTTCTTAAGGTAAGGTTATGTATGCTTAACAGCACAAACAGTGTCGGGCTATTTACTTATATTTTGCTTTTAGAACATATGTTAGATTTATAGTTAGGGGGTTGATTGTCCAGCTATGTTCCCTGAATTTCAAATTTCCTTGCTAGCAAACAACTGAATAGAGACCGTCGTGTATCGGTTCTTGTGAGGTTGTTAGACTGGTCACTGAGCGTGTGTAATATAAAGGAAGAATGTCATAGCTGGTTAACTTAAGTTTCGGTTCTCCTGTTAATCAACATAAAATTTATTATACGGAGTAATAGATTAGGATTAAGCTAATTTTGGTTTGAAAACTTCTTTATTCATAATCAATTTGGGCACTGGATCACTATACCGAACCAAAAACCAAAACTAATAAACTGGGTTTATATATGTCTTAATTGACTGGATTAGGATTAAAAACTTTTTGGTCCCGAACCAAAGATGACACCCCCATTTTAATTGGTTCGGGCTTGAAACTCCTCTTCCAAGAACATTTGAAAGTATGTTAATGTGCAACGTGTATAGAGTTAGAAGAATAAGTTTCTACTGGAAGATCGTAATCAGATTTACAGCATGGCATATTTGGCTAGCAAGGAATGAAGCGGTATTTAATTGCTGATATAGTTGCCCGAGCAAGATTGGTAATCTCACTCAAATCCGAAGCTTCCTTTGGTTACAAGCTTCAAATAAACCAACTGATATCAACATTGTAAAGTGGATCGAGGACCCAACTCAACTTCGTTGCTGAGATAAGTTTCTTTTTTAGAGCCGTAGTGCTTCCCAACTCAATGTAGTTAGCTAGGTTTCTTTTTGTTATTTTTGATCATTTTGATGAGCCAATTAGTTACACTTTTTCTAAGGGTAATATATTCAATTTTTCGCCGTTTAAAAAAAAAAAAAAGATACCTCCATATTGAATTTGCAAAACCCATACATGACAACTTTAATTGGCACCTGCATAAATTTCTTTTATTCTTTTGTTGCTAGCAACAAATTTTTTATAGGGACGTTTAAACAAGCTTCTTTACTCAGTTGAATAATCTGTTGGCATTATCAAAACAACTTAAACAAGGTGTTTGTATTTGGGCAAAACCATTGTGGCCACATAGCTATTTTTCTTAATTGCTGCCCAACTAGTTTTACTCAACAATTTATCATCGCAGCTAACCACTCCTCAAACACATACCTTTAAAAACAGCATCCCAACCATTTTCTCCTTTCCCCGCCGGCACCAACCGGGCATCCAGCCCACTATGGGGACACCAACGTGGCAACGCTGAGCATACCATGTCAGCGCCAACACAGTAGTGCTTGCTCTTACAGCTGAATTGTTAATTTGTAAGGAATAAAAATAAGAGGAAAAACATGGTTTTTTATAAGGTCACGAGTCCACCATTGGTGTGAAAAAAACACGAACAGAGACAGGGATGTCTTTTTTAGAAAAAAACACGAAAAAAACACGAACAGAGACAGGTACACAAAGTATAAACATGAATGCTTATTTATTTGAAAAAAAGGTATTTAATGTCTTTTTTTTCTATTTGATGGTTTCAGCTGTCATTTCATTCTGTAAACAAATGGGGCACCCACCGCGAAAACTATATCTTTTAACACCATACATCACATTCCAAAAGTTTAGACGTGTACATCCCTCCTTTAATCCAAAGTTAACATGTATACATCTCTCCGTTAATTTGAGGGCTAACGGTGCAAATTATTTTTCCATTATCTTCTAACGCGAAAGAAAATATTTGCACCGTTAGTCCTCATTTTCTAAAATAAATAAAAAAGAGATATTTGCACCGTTAGCCCTTATTTTCTAAAATAAATAAAAAAGAGACAGGGATCGAACTTGAGTCTTTTGCTTCACAAAGCAACTCCCAAACCACTGGACTAAGCATCTGATGGTGTAAACATACCATTTCACATTTGTTTTAACATTTTTTTTCTTCGTTAGGTTTAATATCCGTTTTTATACATTTTTTGTCTGTTTTTATACGTTTTCATACATTTTGTCCGATTTTATACGTTTTCGTTTGTTTTTATACGTTTTCATCCGTTTTTATATGTTTTCATATGCTTTAATACGTTTTTGTCCGTTTTCGTCTGTTTTTATATGTTTTAAAACGTTTTGCCCGTTTTCATCATTTTTTATACGTTTTCATCTATTTTTATACGTTTCATACGTTTTTGTCTGATTTTATATTTTTCTTCCGTTTTCATACGTTTTTGTTTGATTTGAGACGTTTTCGTCCGTTTTTATACATTTTCATCCGTTTTTTATACGTTTTTGTCCCGTTTTATACGTTTTCATCCGTTTTTGTACGTTTTCGTCAGTTTTTATATGTTTTCAGATGTTTTTGTTGTTTTTGTCCGTTTTATATGTTTTCGTCCGTTTTTGTACGTTTTCGTCAGTTTTTATATGTTTTCAGAAGTTACATCTAAAAAGTTTAAGAGTGCAAGTTCTTAGTGTTGGTTGTTTGGAGTTTAACATCTTCAAGTTTCACCTTCTTCTTCTTCTTCTTCTTCTTCTTCTTCTTCTTCCATATGATTCTAAACTCAAAATCGGGAGAAGCAGACATCTTTAAGTTTCAGCTTGCTTTGTTGTTTTTAAAGTTTATATTAGAAGCTGAAACGTTGGTTGATCTTCTTCATAAAGAATTAGGGAATTTGGTGAATGTAGTTAAGATGTTGAAAAAGTTGATTATATACTACATTAACAAAGGTCGTATTGAATAATGCTGTAAAATGATACGGAGTATGTTTTTCAAAAAGAGGTAATTGCATATATACCCACTAAAACTTGAATATTTGCGTATATACCAAAAACATACTTAAAATGCATTGTGCAATAAAAACTTATATTATGTAGAAATATGCAAGTTTTTAAGTTTTAGTGGGTATATAGTATATACAGGGGCAGAACTACATGTTGGTTAGGGGGGGGGGGGGGGGGGCGGTGCCCTCCATGGTTCGCCAAAAAATATCAATTTTTAGTGTAAAAAAAAAAAAATTTTATGACCATTTTATTAAAATGCACCCCATTACAAAATCAAATTGCCCCCACCTTAAGATCAAACAATGTAAAAACCTTATATCTCTATCTTATTTTTAAAAAAATCAGTTTTTAGTGTGAAAAAAAACTTATGACCTTTTTATTAAAGTTCATCACAAATTTTATCAAAAAAAAAAAAGAAAATTTGCCCCCCGCCCTCTAAAATCCTGGGTCCTCTACTGGGTATATATATGCAATTTCCTCATAAAAAAAGGGTCAAATTTAAACCACGGCATATTATGTGTATATATTTTTGTACTAATTTTTTTTTCTTCAAAAAGGTCCACATGAAAAATAAAAAAAACAAGTATAACTCGAATACAATTCTTGACTTGGAATATGCCGACTAAAAAACAAACTTCAACACCTATAAAAACCCTCCAAGTTCACAATCAAATAAGTTACTGATCGATCAATGGATGATACATGCGCTGTTTGTGCCGAAAGCCTAGAATGGGTAGCTTATGGACCTTGTGGACATAAAGAAGTTTGTTCAACATGTGTTGCTCGTCTCAGATGCATTTGTAACGATCGTCATTGCTGTATTTGTAAAACTCATTCGTCCACCGTATTCGTTACTAAGGTTACTTTTTATTCTTCCAATCCATTCATTAATAAGATTTTTTGGTTGTGTAGTAACTGATGATCATTGGGGGATGTTTTGCAGGCTTTAGGGGACTACACTAAGACTGTGCATGATTTTACGGTGTTCCCTGCTGTAGATAAGAAGGGTCGATCTGGAACTTATTGGTATCATGAAGATACACAGTCCTACTTTGATGATGTGGAACAGTATAAGATGATTAAGGCCATGTGTACGCTTTCGTGTAGTGCGTGTGACAAGGTGGAGGGTAATGGTTCGAAGAGACAAGCTAGGTTTTATAATATTAATCAGCTTAAGGGTCATTTGTTTCACCAGCATAAGCTGTTTATGTGCAGCTTGTGCCTTGAAGGAAGGAAGGTTGATTTCTGATTTTCTCCGCATTTTTATTTGCTAATTATATGTCTATATATACATTGCATATTCCCATGCTTTTACTGGGAAAAAGGTTTGAGCCAAATAGCCAATCATGACTCGAAACTACAGACAAGTGTGGATTCTGTATCTTATCTGCATAGAATATTTAAATTGGAACTTGAAAACTAAGAAGCTCGGCTTTTTTTCTTCTTCTTTCTAATTTAGCAAATTCTGGGAACTTGAGGATACAGTCTATTAGGGACACGGGATGAGGGTTCTTTTATAGGCAAGTTAACACATTGGTGTATTTACGTGAAATATCTGTAAAAATCTGGTGTCTAAAGTATTAGCCTTCTCAGCACTATGTTCGTCGTCTATAACTTGAACTTCTTTATAGAAGTCCCTTATAGGTTCAAGTCTGACGTTCCATTTTCTATATTGGTTTTCATCAAATAAAAACATGACATCCTTTTTTGGTATAGTTTATTGGACACACATGAGTTTCACCCTCAGTTTGAAAAAGATATAACATATTTTGGCACAACCTCACATGCCAGTCATTCATGCTTGCAATGTCATAGGTGTTAAGTTATTCATGTGGTAAAGCCTCTTCCTTACGAAGCGCATGATCATGCACTTCTCCCTTAACTGTTCTTTTGGAAAACTTTAATTGTTGAATGTAACAGATTAACATATGCTTGTTAACCTCCCACGATTCACATTTCTCGTGCTGTCCTGAATGTGGTCATCTTTATAACTCGAGTCATATGTCCTTGTTGTAATATTTACATTTTCAATAATTTATGAACTCTTGTTTGTACTAGTAAATCATCTGTGGAAAGTAGTAAATGCAATTCTGGCATAATATCAGATTGCTATAATCGACATCTGTGCTCCGAAATATGTATGCTACCGGCAAAAACAATCTAGTAGAACTAAAATATGAGCATTATAGGTGTCAAAATTGCATCTGAACTACTATTTTTGGAACCTTCGCTTATATTGTAAGGTGTAAAATAATAAGATTACCAGCTATTTAGCAAAAAAGTCATTCAAAAGGTTACGTGAATTGGTATTTTTTTGGCCCAACTGAAAAATAAAAGACAACATTTGATGTTTCTTATAAAGCTTGTCAAGATCTATACTACTTTATGAACTTCGTGTTTCTTGATCAATATTATAACGTTATTAGTTAACCCCATCTTTCTGAGATTAGTAAATAGTTGTCTAACATCATTTTATTTTTTTACATCTGGAACACATCAGGTATTTATCTGTGAGCAAAAGTTGTATAACAAGGCACAGTTAAAGCAGCATATAAACAGAGGTGACTCTGAAGTTGACGGATCTGAAAGTGAAAGAGGTGGCTTCCAGGGGCATCCTTCATGTGAATTCTGCAGGACACCGTTTTATGGGGATAATGAACTTTACACGCATATGTCAACTGAACATTTCACCTGTCATATTTGCAAAAGGTAAAAGAAACTGGGATTTTTTTCCCCACATCCTTTTTTATATGCAGCTAAACGAATGTTCAACTTTTGAATTATGCAGACAAAATCCTGGCCAGTTCGAGTATTACAAGAATTATGAAGGCTTGGAGGCAAGTTGTTTTTTCGGATGATAATGTGTATCCGTTTTTGATTATTTTAAAGGAGCTTCTTTAATTTTTAATACCTACTCATAGTTGATTTCCTTCTTATTTCTCAATTTTAATCGAGTTTATCCCATGTATAATTAATTATTGCAGATTCATTTTCGTCAAGGTCATTTTTTGTGTGAGGATGAAGCTTGCCTTTCTAAGAAGTTTGTTGTTTTTAAGTCCGAAAGTGAAATGAAGGTCAGTTATTAGCAAAAGGGAACCTGTTAAGATCATCAGCCACACACTCAAACTGCAACCTAGCTAATCTTTTTTTCGCTCTTATATTTCAGAAGCACAATGCTCTGGAACACAGGGGTCATATGTCACGATCAAAGCGCAATGCTATTCTGCAGGTATGACTTCTTTTCTACTCATATTTCTAGAAGACAATTAAGTATTAAATGGCAAGATTGTAGGGTTAGCGTTAGGACGGGCCATTTACTAGTACAGGTTGAAACAGCTGTATTGGTGGTGACCCACACATATATTTTTGTCTGTCTCTATAACTATGTGATGTGTTAAATACTACTACTTTCAGTTAGAGACTTGGTTTTCTTGCGATTCCAACCCTCGACCATCGGCTAAGTTCAACTCTATGTTGATAAGAAAAAAGAAAATCCCCTTAGAAGAGGACTTTCAAGTGTTCCAAAAGATAGGGGCAAGTCCCTTTGACGGAGAGAAAGACTCCATGGATAGATAGTCGGCCTACGAGGAAGTCATCTCTGTTTTTGCTCTTCTTTTTGGCCTTTGGGCTTATTGACTGTCCAACTCAATATCTTAAAATGGAAGTCATCTTTCTTCAAAGGCCGATAATGTTTATACCACAATTATGTAAATCTTCTGAAAAAAACTTCTTATTGTATACTTAAATAGATAGATCTACTCCTTAATATCTTATTGAGATAAAGCACAAACAAAACCAACCCATGCATAAGCAGATGGGTCAAAATCGCTTGCCTTTAGGTTTTTATTGACTGATTGATTTTGCTTCTTGGCAACTTAACTAATTTATTTATCTATACTGCTGGTTATATTGATATGCCAACTTTTTGCCTTCAATTTTACAAAATTTTATTTGGTTTTTCTTTTTCATCTAGTTACCAACTGGCTTCACATATCAACGAAGCAATGAACAAGATAATCGACGTGGAAGACGACATGCACTTCAACATGATGTGGCTGAATATGAACTTCCTCAAGCAATAGAAGCCAGCTTCGAGACAGCTAATTTAAATACCAGATTTCCAGAAAGCATGCACGGTTTTGAGCCATTACTCCAGTCATCTGCAACAATAGGGACAGAGTCTGATCGTAGGTATTTTACGGCTGTGTCACATAGTCTCAGAAATGCACCACTGGAAGACTCCTTCCCGCCACTCTCCACAGGCCCCAGTGGCAGTGCTCCAAAGCCCGATGGTCCACCAAGGAATACTATGGCAGATAATCTTCGTCGACTGCACCCCAAGATAAAAATCAATGTCCTTAATGTAGGTCAGGCTTGGCCCGCAGCATCTCGTTTTGATAAAAACCAATTCTCATCAAGTTCAGTTTCCAGACCAGCAAATACCGCATCATTGGTTGTATCTGGTCAAAGAAGCTAACCACAGTTTAAAAATGTGCGCATTTTAAACTTTGTACAGCAGTTTAATGGGCTTTTAAAAAGTAAAACTTGCATAAACCTGCCATAAATGGATTATTGCTTTGTTTATCTTAGACTCGGATGTGTTTGGCAAAATCAGTAGCAGGCAAAAGCGTTTGCTAACATAGATGTATATTTTATTTTATTTTTTTCTTTTTGTATAAAAGCGTTTGCTAACGTGGTTGTTCAATGATGCAACTAATGAATGACCGATCGATCACTTGTCACACATGTCTTTTAGCATTAATCTCAAAATTGCATGATACTCGTCTTAGCTCCAAAAGCCCATTGACAAATCCCAACCTTCAAGTTATATTTCGTTAACCTAAGCAACAATACAAGTATACAACATACCTTAAACCATTTTCTTCTGCTTTTACTACTATAAACAAGGGAATCTTAACCTTCATTTCTTATTTCTTTTTTGCATATGGGATTACCAATAGGTCATAGGTATATCCATAATAGGTCATAGGTATATCCATAATTTTATGCTTATGTTTCTCACTTTCTCTCGTATCATAGGATTATGTTGGGTTGCAAGCTGTAATCCTACTGACATACAGCATATTTCATTGCATATGACTTGTCTTTATTTTTTATTTTTTGGAAAATGATAAAAATAACTAATTTTACAAACATTTTTCACCAAATATCTCATTTTTAACAAAAAAATAAAAAAATAAAATAAAAAAATAATAAAAAAAAAACATTATAACTTTGAATCCATAAGATTTTGCTGACTATTTATGAAAAATTGAAAAGTCACAAGGTTGACTAGCAAGGTCAAATCTTGCTAATTTTTGAAAAATTGCAAGGTTCACTAGCAAAGTCAAACCTTGATATTTTTTCAAAAATCCGCAAAGTTTGACCTTGCTAGTCAACCTTGCGATTTTTTAACTTTTTGCAAATAATCCGCAAAATCTTACGGATCTCGTGGGTATAATGACTTTTTTTGACAAAGGTTTGATATTTGATGAAAACATTTGTAAGACAGGTTGACTATAAACCATAGGCTGCATTTAGCTGTCATATTCCACCTTATCGTTACATCATCATTCACTTTCCCTCACTTCTTCTCACATTTCACCCACAATGGTCATCACTCCCCTTACATTTTTTAAAATTACTCACTTTATACAAATATACCGCACAAAATACCACACATACTCACAAATCAAATAATTAATAAAAAAAACATCCATGAAACCTATAAATGCACAATATACGAGTGGTTTGGCCACTCACATTTCGTCTCTTTTTTCCCCTATCTCACGCGTGAGGAGGACCCTATCTAGAATAACCTTTTTTCTCAAGACCCGTTAGCTAGCTAGCACCAGGCTATGTTGGTCTCGTAGTTATAGTCGCACACCTAACTTACGTTTCTTAAAAACATGACTTCAAAACGCAAATACCACTCTATAGCTAAACTAAAAACCCTTAAAACAAACAATTATTCAAAACTAAAACAAGCCATGTTTATATATAAATATAATTTAGTGGGCTTATAAGTAAGATGATACAAATTTACACTAATTTTGCACTAAGGTTTCAAAAGAATTATGTCGGATGAATTGCATATATATATCCTTCTTAAACACTTTAATTACATATATATTCAACATTAAAATCAATAATACATATATATCGTTCATAAACTCAAAAATATTATATCTAAATAACTAATTTTTATATATGTAATATTAATTTTAAGCTGGATATCTTTTGTGTGGTTCGGTTGACCTCTCTAGAGCCCAAGTGGTTCTACCCTTGTTACGAGCCACGTACCATAGGTGTATACGTAGTCATACACTCTTTGTTTATGATGGGTTGTAAACCTTAGCTATTAAGCTCTCGGTTCATTGATACGAATGTGTGCCATTTATCAAATACACTTGTTTTCATATCTGATACGTGTTTTGCAACATTACTTACAAAAGCTACATAAAATATATGACTCTATGAGATAATTTTTTAAACAAGCTTAAAAGTTAAAACGTGAGCATGGCATCATTACAAAATTTCTACGTACGTACACAAAGTATAAGCATGAATGCTTATTCATCTATCTGGAAAAAAAAAGGTATTTAATGTCTTTATTAATAGGAATCAATGGGCAATGATAGTGACCCACTAACGTCTTGATGGTTTTAGCTGTCCTTTCATTCTTTAAATAAATCGTGCACCCACCACGAAACTATATCTTTTTGTAGGGAGTGATTAGCAGAATTTTTTTTTTGATTTTGACGCTCAATTGTACGAGCAGATAAAACACAATGTAAAAACTGTACAATCATATAATGCATAAAGTAGAGTGTACCAATGAAAAACATATGTGTGATAATCAATTTTCATCTTTTATACTTATCAAATATAAAAATATAATTCTTTTTGGTATTCTAAAGAATATTTGCCGAAAATAGTATAAATCTTATGAACATCTATAAGTTATATGGGGAGTGATTTGTACACTCCATCAATTGATTTGTACACTCAAAATGTTTGTATCATGACATTTATGCCCCTACATCATTTAGTGGAGTGTGCAAAGCAAACACAAATATTAAGGACATAAATGTCATGACACAAACTTTTGAGTGTGCAAATAAATTGGTGAAGTGTGCAAATCACCTCTCATAAGTTATGGATGGTGATATGCACACTATTTTATTTGATAAATACATCATCATGTACAAGTTATATAGCATACCGTACAATACTATATTACACAAAATGTGATATGTGCATCAAAAGAAGTGGTGTATGTATCAACCCTTATAAATTTTCTGTCAAATGATACAGAGAATCGTCCAAAAATATTGTTTCACACCAAGTGATGTATCATGTATATTCTTTGTTAATTTTGGTTTAGCTTAGTTTCCATATTTTAATATCCAAGTTGAAAACACTGTTTTCCTTTTCGAAAAAACAAGAAGTAAACTTTAACAAAGAAGTGTGGTTGTTATGGTCGAATAATTAATATGCTTTGGTAGCCATTTTTTGCATAACCGACAGTTTTGCTTGATAAAAAATTTATGCCAAGTCGATGAGTCATACTAAGAGATACAGACTTTTAAACTTTGTCTAATTTTTGTGGAAAAAAAAACTATTTAGTACTCTGTGTATAGATTGCTCTACTGGGTACCTTTTTAATATTCGATGAATGCTTGCTCTTGAAGTTAACTTTGAGTATAACATTACAACCCCAAATGGTTCAAAATATAACTTTTAACCTTGATGAAACTCTATTAATAGCAGGCCTCTATGAGGACTCAAGTTCTAGCCTCAGTGGGTTTTCCTTCTAGGTAAATATGTATTGGGCTTTGTCCACTCAGATGCGTCGAATCTCTGACTCGCTAACCGATAATATTGTACTAACTTGCCGTTAAAAAATTTTAATGATGTAAAAATGCATGTCATATACACAACTTAAAAAATCGACACATTTCTCATAGATGTTTATAAACCAATTTACATGCATGACTAATATATTTGAGGGTGTTCTCCGACACGTTGTTTGAGTTTTGTAGCTGATGACCAGAACGCCTGATAATGATTGTATTCATTACCATTTACCATCTAAACAAAACAGAACAAACACACCATTATGTGCGTTAACTAAGCCGTGTTTCATTGAACCATGATAACTTGGACCACATAATGACACTTTAGTCAAAATCATACGATCCAATCATGACGATGTCATATCAAATTGGCCTATGAGGATTTATACAAGGTACGTCTAGCAATAATGGTTACTCGTGATCATCAATGACAATACTTGGCTTTGTTATGGGCACCAATCACATGTGCATATGATGAGTAGCAATAAGAGCATAGGGTACGGTGGCATGCCAAATTCCTCTTTTCAGTGCAAACTCAGTGCCACTTCATCATCTTTATTTTTAACACTAAGAGCGTAGATTAATGGAGCAATTAATTTCTTCATTTGGGCCCCACTTGTGCCACATCACTTTCACATCACTTCAACACACCCACTTAAAAATACCCCTCATTCACAACTAACCTCAACCTCTTCACTTGGGCCCCACCCACTCAAACTACACACACTCAATCAAACACAAAACACAATTTAAAAACTCTTTGTCTTCATCTTCGTCACTTTCCCGGCGAGGCAACTGGTGGCGAGAGATGGCGAGGCTGCCACCTAGGAGTGGCGAGCCTCCCTCGCCATGATACTCTGTGCTCTAACACACCAAAACACCCATTCACTCATAACATGCTATTTGGGTCCCACCAACCTGAAATTTTATTTTCTTTTATAATTTTTAAACAAACCTAACAACACAAAAAATATAACAAATATAAAAAATGCTAAACAAGTACGTATAATGTAAACTTTTATTTAAAAAAAATACAAAATATATTAATTGATAGATAAGAATAGTTGGACGCCACTATTTGAAATGTATTAAAAACTCACAAACATGATAATTTTACAAGTTGATGACCTGTACTTCTTCTTCCTTCCCTTGTAAAAACACACTTACACACACTAAATAACACAGACTCTCAAACACTATACAAAAACAAATCCATTTTTTGTCCTTTTTCGAAAATCACACACGCCACTCTGGTGGCTTGGGAATTGGCGAGAAGGGGTTGGGGTATGTTGGCACAAGTGTGGCGGCGCCACTTTGGTGGCCACATCAGATCTGGCATGAAGCCAAGCCATGATACCCCATGGTCTAATGTTACTCGTGATCATCAAGTATCTAGGTTAACGAGGTTTATCATTATGATATGCAACAAGTGCACTAAGAAAATCTTTAACCATATTACTCAACCATTTCATTTTTTTCTCATTTGAAAACCGGAAACATAAAAAGTATATCTTTAGTTATCTTCTGTCTTGAAGATCTTTTGAGGTGTTGTAACAAATTTTTATATATATGAAAGATTATTGTTCACCTGCCAAATATTTTACAGTATTTTTAAATTAATTTATGCTTATAACATATTAGGTATATTTAGAATAATGTGTTAGATCGTCCATATTTAAAATACATGTATTTGTTGAGATTTCATAACTATATAATAATTATAAGCATGAGTACGCAGCGGAATAAACGTCTCAAAGGGATCCGTATGATGCGCATGGATTAACACATAGTTTATCAACCTCTTGATTTGAATATGATGATCAACGAGTCGAACAATGGATCTTGATCTTCCTTGATCTTATACTAAACCCTTAAGTTACTAAAATAAGTAACCTATACGTTTGCTCACACTACACGCCAACGTAGAATACTCGAATGCTAGTTTTTGTTCCCGAACTAAACAACGAAACACACGGTTTCTTGTTTTCTGGATCAAAAGTCGACAACCCTAATGGACTTAGAATTGCCGATCGGTTTAGAGGTTTAGGAGGAGAGAAAAGTTTAGTTTTCTTGTTTAGATTTTCTAAGGATCCCAAATAATGAATTAGACAATTCATTATATAGGCTTTGTAAGACTTGGTGTTCCAAGACAAACTCTAACATCTCCTCACACCCCTTGATCGCCCGAATATGGGATCCCATATGGGTTACCATTCGTTTTGGGCTTTTACCTAATTAACTAGTCCATTACCAAATAATTGTAAAAGCCTATTAGTTGTTAAAGCGTCTAATGGTATAACTAACGACCGTTAATCATTTCATGAATTATTTATCTAATTTAATTAATATACTTACTATAAATATAATAATTACTTTATAAAAGTATTCCCTCAGTGTATACATGCGTGCTACTATAGGCTCACTTATTTCTAGCCGTATAATTATCGATTATACTTGAGATGCAAGTAGGTCTTGCATGCCTGAAATACCTGAGTACGGTTTCATAAAACGTCTTATTGTAAATGGTTTATTATTAAACATCCTTTTATTTCAGATACCTGTTAAAGTATGGATATTTATCAAAGTCATTTCATAATGTTTAACTATTTTGTTTCTCATGATAGATATTAATCAAGATTACCAAACATAAACAAGATTCATCTTGACTTACTTTGGGCACGTCCATGAAACATCTGATCAATTCAACGAGGGGCCCATTAGTATCTAACTCCAGAAAACAAGTGGGGGGAACAAATCCTATTTTGACTGCATGTGTCATTCATGTGCTTCACATCACTTCTGAAAATAGCCTTTATAACTACCTTATTCAGGACATCGTTTAACTATATCAAGAAAATGATATCCACACATGCAAGACCTACTTGCATCTCAAGTATAAGGACGAGCAATATAACCACTTGTCATATTCACTCAATGACGCCGATCCCATAATGTGGATTCTCATAGGTTGGTGTAGTCCAATATTCATAGCCAGTGAATAACATATGAGTTTCGTGGACAAATCCTTTAATATTCATTTAGTGAATATTACCAATCGCTCATATTTGTCTTAGTTCAACAATACTCCCGTATCTTGATGGACAATGGACAAATTTTAGAGTAATAAATTACTCATGGATTAAACATGCAAATATAGGACACAGTTAATATAAGAATGAAAACAGTCATACCACGTGTATTAATTCATTATAAAAAGTAGAGATTGTTTTACATCCTATATACAAATACTAAAAAAACATATATACATGCGACTACTAGCTGGACGAAGTCCAATACCCCTTGTATGTCCAGTATGCTTGGTACAAGGTAATGCCTTAGTAAAATGATCAACTAAGTTTTCATATGTTGCAACTTTGAGAAGTCTTATGTCACCTCTTCAACAACCTCTCAAAGATAGCGAACTTTCATTCAATAATGTTTGGCACCTTTCTGAACTCCAGGTTCGTTGGCGATGATGATTGTGACATTATTGTCGTAGTACATCTCCATAGGTTCTTTATTGGTGGGAACGACTCCAAGCCTAGAGATAAATTTCCTAATCCAAACAGCTTCTATTGCAGCTTTTGAAGCAGCTATGTACTCATATTCTATAAAATACATTACAGTAGTGCTCTGCTTAGCACTCTTCCAGTGTACAACACCTTCGTTTAAAATGAAAACGTAACATGTCTGTTATTTTATATCATTAGCGTCAGTCTTGTATCCAGCATCCGTGTAGCAAACGACTCTGAGCTCTCTTTCAAGAACGCAACCATAAAAAAGAAACATGTCTTTAGTATTCCTTATATACTTCAGAATTTTCTTCACAGCAGTCCAATGACACTTCCCTAGACTCTGTTGAAATCGACTAGTCAGGTTCTGCGTGAACGCCACATCATGTCTAGTGCACCTCACCACGTATAATAGATCCTACAACTGAGGCATAAGGAACTCTCTGCATGCGTCTCACCTCTTCAGGTGTAAAGGGACCTTGAGTCTTGCTCAAAATCATTTTTCTTTTGCATTGGGATACTTCTACGCTTGGAATTCTCCATATTAAATCTTTAAGATTTTATCAATATATGTACTTTAACTTAGATCTATCTTTGTAGATCTTGATTCCAAGTATGCAAGCCACTTCTCCTAAGTCTTTCATGGAAAAACCCTTTTCAAGTCAGGATTTTACATCTTGTAGCATTAGAATGTCATTTCCCATGATCAATAGGTCATCAACAGATAAGATTCGGAACACGACCATACTCCCACTAGCCTTTTGATATATACATGGCTCATCAAGGTTTTGAGTGAAACCAAATTTCATGATCTCCTCATCAAACCTTTTATTCCAGCTTCTTGATGCTTGCTTTAATCCATAAATGGATCGTTGTAGCTTGCATACTCGTATATGATATTTTGGATTGACAAACCCCTCGCGTTTTACCATATAAACTTCTCCAGTTAGGTGACCATTCAAGAAGGCTATTTGACATCCATTTGCCAAATCTTATAGTCATAAAATGTTGCTATGGCTATAAGAATCCTAATAGCTTTAATGTATACAATAGGAGAGAAGGTTTCCTCATAATCTATACCGTAGGTTTGAGTATAACTTTTCGCTACAAGACGAGCTTTATAGGTGTGTACATTGCCATCCATGTCGGTATTCTTCTTGAAGAGCTATTTACTCCCAACGGTCTTAGCATTGAGAGATAGGTCAACCTCGACCCAGACTTCATTATCTTTCATAGATTGCATTTTCGCATTCATAGCTTCAACCTATTTATCAGATTCAGGTTCTGACAATGCGACTTTATAGTTAGTGGGTTCATTATGATCCCCTGACTCATGCTCCTCAGTATCGACATAGAAACTAAATCAATTAGGTGCACAATGTATCCTTTCAGATCTAAGAATGTGAATAACCTCACTTTTTGGTATGACACTTTCATGTTCAACCACATCGTGATGTTCGCTAGTGTTTTCAGAAGGATGCATATCTTCATCTTGAATTTCTTCAAGGTCTACATTGCTCTCACTTCCTTCTTGTGAGATTATACCACTCCCAAAAAACTCAGCATTCCGCTCAACAAAAATTTTGTTCTCAGGTGGGTAGTAGAAGTAGTAACCCATTGTTTCTTCTAGGTTCAAGTTTTTTTAGCGTGTCACGCTTCACGAGTGCCTCACAAACCTAGACCTTTACTTAAGACAAATTAGGGACTTTCCCATGCCGTAATTCATATGGTATCTTTTCAACCTTCTTGGTTGAAACCATAATGAGTATGCGTGCAACAGACTCTAGAGCATAATCCTAAAAGGACATTAAAATTTGTTTGATTCATCATGAATTGAACCATGTCAAGCAAGTTTCTATTTCTTCTTTCAAATACACCATTATGTTGTGGCGTATATGGAGGAGTGAATTGTTAGACAATCCCACATTTCTTAAGATGATTTAAAAACTCTTTACTCATATATTTACCTCATCGATCAGATCGAATAGCCTTGATGGTCTTCCCAAGTTGATTCTCTACTTCTCTTTGAAATACTTTGAAAGTTTCAAAGACTTCATGTTTATGTTTAAGAAAGTAAACATAACCGTAACGACTAACATTGTCAGTGAAGGTAATGAAGTAGCTAGCTCCTTGTCTTGAAATGGTTCTAAAAGGGCCACATACATCATTATGTATTAGTCTAAGTATATCATTAGCTCTTTCCGTTTAATACAAAAAAGGTTTTCGCCCCATCTTTCCAGATACACAAGAAACACATTTATCAAATGACTCATCGTCAGTTGGTTTTAAAAGCCTATCATGTTGCAGCTTGCTAAAATATATATAGAACTATCGTTTGAAATAAAATCATGCATATCAATTTCAAAAATACCATCACGAGGAATAACATTAAAATAAATAATATTATTCTTAGAAACTGAAATTCTATAATCCGTAAAACAGTGAATAAAACCATTATATTTCAAACGAAAAAGTGAAACAACACCCCTAGTAATAGAGGGTGCTTAATGACAATTGTCTAACACAATACATAAACCACTAGGAAAAATTAAATCAAAGCTTCCTATCGCTTCAACAGCTGCACGATTTCCATTTCCCACGTACAAGTTCAAATCAAAGTTATCTTCTATCTTGAAGATCTTTTGAGGTGTTGTAACAAATTTTTATATATATGGAAGATTATTGTTCACCAACCAACTATTTTATAGTACTGTTTAATTAATTTGTGCTTATAACATATTAGGTATATTGAGAATAATGTGTTAGATCGTCCATATTTAAAATACATGTATTTTTGGGATTTCATAACTATATAACAATTATAAACGTGAGTACACAGCGGAATAAACGTCCCAAAGATATCTGTATGATGCACATGGATTAACACATAATTAAACACATAGTTTACTAACCTCTTGATTTGAATATGATGATCAACGAGTCGAACAATGGATCTTGATCTTCCTTGAGCTTATACTAAACCCTTAAGTTACTAAAATAAGTAACCTCTACGTTTGCTTACATGTCAACGTAGAATACTCGGATGTTATTTCTTGTTCACAAACTAAACAGCGAAACACACGGTTTATTATTTTCTTGATCAGAAGTCGACAAACCTAAGGGATTAGAATTGTTGGTCGGTTTAGAGATTTGGGAGGAGATAAAAGTTTAGTTTTCTTGTTTAGATTTTCCAAGGATCCCAAATAATGAATTAGGAAATTCATTATATCCAAGACAAACTCTAACACCTCCTCACGCCCCTTAATCGGCCGAATATGGGCTCCCGTATGGGTTACCCATTCATTTTGGGCTTTTAACCAATTAACTAGTCCATTACCAATTAATTGTAAAAGCATATTATTAGTTATTAAAGCTTCCAATGGTATAACTAACGACCGTTAATCATTTCGTGAATTATTTAGCTAATATAATTAATATACTTACTATAAATATATTAATTACATCATAGAAGTATTCCCTCGGTGTATACGTGTGTGCCCTTATAGGCTCACGTAATTCTAGCGGTATAATTAGCAATTATGACTTAAGCATTTCCCAATAGTGTAGATACCTAATAAAGTTTAATTTGAACATGCAAAGCTTAACTGTGAGGTTTAGTGCTATATATAGTTAATAACATTTGTAAAAAATTGATTATGATTTAAGCTTCGGCTTTTATCTCTCTCACTTATCTTATCAAGAACTTTATTTTCAGCTTTATTATCAAGTGGTTTGTCAAACATATTCTAAATTGCCAACAAAAACAAATAAGGAGAACTCTGATATGTTTATAGAACAAAGAAATTGAGAAACAAGGAAAGAATAACTTGTTTATTCGATAACCCATTGCCTACATCCATAACTAAATTATATGGCCTAGTAAAGAGAAATAAAGTAATGCCAAATTAAAGGAACTAAACATATACATGTTATCACATGTACACATTATGCCATATCTCCACTCAACTTGCATTAAGACTCATCAATCTTTCTTGTCCGTTAGGATAAAGTTAGGAAACAACCTACAGGATTGCCACTCGTTGTCCCAAGTAGCATATTCAAGTGGAGCACCCTTCCATTTGATTAACTCTTCATGCTTTGGGTGATCTTTAGCTATCTGAATGACCTGTGATCAAGTACAACTTCAGGTTCGCGGAGAATCTTAGCATCTTGTCACAAATCACAAGTTTACAAAAAATAACTCGTCACTTCTTGTCGAATGTGAAGCCAAATAGGGTTCAGTAATGACACAGCGTTTGTACGAAAGACAACTTTGAGAATATCTTCTCTTGATCCCAATTTTGAACAAACCCTTATAAGGAATTCAAAATTGATTGTATTCCATAGCGATTGGCCTCATGGTTTCTAGCCATCACACACCAAAAAACAACTGGGTATGCTACAACAAGAAGAAAATAATAATCCGCAGTAACGGGTTTTCCATGAATGGCTAGCATAAAGGATTTACATTGACTAACACATTCTTTTATTTTTTTTCCCCCGATTTGCCACCGTAACATGAAACTTTTGGCCTTGTAAAATTGGTAAATCGTACTTAGTCACAGTAGGTTAGTCGATGAAGTTATGTGGTCCACATCCATCTATTAGTACAATAGCATTCTTATTTTTTAACTTGTCCAATACACGAAGAGTTCGAGGATGACTTGTTCAGAGATTACATGAAATAAACTTTCAGGAACAACTCATTTTTTTTAAAAGCTAATATATTAAGAACCGGCTCCAAGAAGGAGGCCGCAAATAGAAAACAAGGAATAGGGGAAACAAAACCCAGAAGGGCAGATCAAACTATACAAAGAGAACCCCACTACAACTAGCCAATAAAGATCTAAAATTCAAAATCCAATAACTCCAATACAAGCCGACATCTTGCAATAGACTGAAATCCAAATCTTTGAGAACCGTTGAATGGACGGAAATATGTCTTCCTCTAGGACTTTAGATCTGATAACGCTCAAACACAACATGTTTTTATAGGCGTTATCATGGTTTTATGCATGTATTTTGGTTATTTTAATGAACTTACGGTAGTTAATGAAGTATATTTGCTATTTTAGGTTCATTAAAGGTTTTGTGAAGGAAAACGAGGAAAAGGTGAAGAAAAGAATCCAAAAGAAAGATTTATGCAAAAGCTCATTATTCCTCGACAGGTTTCACTATTTTGACCATAACTTGCTCATACAAACTCCGATCTTGGTGATTCAAAAGGCCATAGAAAGAGGAAAGACAACTTTACTACTTTGGTTTTTGACCATTGTTGGTCACAAAGGTGCAAATTCCCCCGAAATTGGTGAATTCCTTCGGAAAGTGACGAAAGTGCCAATTTCGGTGGATTTTGGAAAATTCCATCGGCTTTGGTAGTTTGAAGCAAAAATTTGTATTAAATGAAGATAATTAAGCCATTATTAACCCCCAAGTCCGATCATTTTAACCTTTGATATGTGCTTAAACACATATAATTTCATTATCAAAACTGACCCAAAATAACCAAGAAAGAGCCGTTTATTGTTAACATTTGCGTGTTTCTTGAGTTTTTGCTTGTGCAGGTACGGATATATCAAAACACACAAAAGAAGCCAAATCGATGAAAACCGAAAGCACGAGATTAAGAGAGCTAAAGTGAGCCGGAAGGTCGATTTATGCATTTGTGAAAATTTCTACTCTCTGAGGATGATTTGTGAAGATTTGATCAAAGTTTGAAGAAATGTCAGAAGCAGTCCCTGAACTTTCAAAGACTTGGCAAGAAATACCCTCGAAATTCAAAAGTTGCAAATTCAAATCCTGGATTATTAAAGAATGACAAGATCAGCCCTTAGTTTATTGAAGAATGACAAGATCAATCCTTGGATTACTTTATCAGATTTGACAGCTTTAGTCCTTATGCTATACATTGGATCCAATACATGTCCTAAATCCAAATTCATTATCTAGCCCAAAATCAAGCCCATATCCATCACACCATACCCGGTCCAATATCCACAAAACACCTGGTTAATATCCAACCCGCTCCCACTTACCCGGTCAACTGGTCAACTCAAATCAAATAAATATAAAAAAATCCACGCGCCAAATATTTACCCCAATTCCCCCAATGTCTTAGAACCCTAAATTACCCTTTGCTTAATTCGCATAAATTACCACAATTAAGGGTAATAATGTCCTATTCCCGACACCATCGACATCAAGTGACACACGCGGATCCAAGTCAGCTATCCTGTGATAACATTCCAAACCCCTGCCTGATTGGTCCAAGGGACGTGGAAGCAACAATCAAGGGTTAAGATCAAGTGGGATTCGTAGAAGGTGATCCAAGGGACACAAACGACTCAAAGAAGCACACATTGGCAAATTCTAGATCCTTCCTTGAGGCCAAGCTCGTGTATAAATACCTCTTCACTTTCATTGTAATGGATATCTAGTTTTTCAGTAGCTTATAGTCGTTTTTAATTTACTTTTCAAATGTTTTTATTTTATTCTATTCTATTGTACTCTTTAGTTGTTATCAAATTTTCAAATTAATGAAATTTTACTCTTAAGCTCAATTCTCTTATTAATTACTGTTTTTAATAGCTCATTAGTATTGTCATATTCATTTTAGCTTATTACAAACTTACCTTAGCTTATTTCTTCCTTAATTCAAAAATAAAAAAAAATCAGAAAAAAAATAATTGAAAAATAAAAAATAATCTCAAATCTCTTTTAAGGTCATCTTAAAGCTTTAGCTACTGTTTCAATAAGTTCATTTAAGCTTTATATAGCTTATTGTGAGCTTTCTCTTGTTTCAATTTCATAACTCACTCAAATCTCTCTAGTCAACAGAAGTCAAAGTGCATAATTCATGGTTAAATTGATCTAGTTTGCTGATATTGAGTTGGATTTGGGTTGATTCTGAATTGGATTTGGGTTGAGATCAGTTAGGTTAGTGGCTATTTGTTCTTTGGCAAGCCATAGTGGCTGGACATCATGTGAGTGTTTGTAATTTCAGTTTCATATCTGCATCATTAATCTCAGTTTGTGTTTGTTAGTTTAATTGTTAAATTTGTAGTTTAAATATTGATAATAGATCATAGATTATTCTTTGTTCAGGTTTAGGATTAAGATTTTGATAGAGTTAATTGTAAATCTGTTTTAATAAAGAGTGTTTGGATTAGTGCATAGATTTGTGATTGAGGTTAATTTACTGGCTAAGTTCAGTTCATTTAAGTTTGTTTAGGTTTAATTCGAGCATACATACCATTGTTCAGCATCTGAGTAGCACTCTAAGTCAAATCACAGTTGGATTTGCTTATAACTACTTATCAGTTAGAAATAAGAAATCATAGCTGGCATTTTTAGGTTTAGAATCACATAAGCTAGTCTTATTAAATCATATTACATCTTAAATCTTCAGTAACAACCTGTTTTTAAAAGATCAAAGCTGAGAAAAGTCAAATATCACAACTGTCTCATAAAGTCAAAAGTTGCATTAACAGGTTTTTACAAAACTTTGTGAATTTTTCATAGATTCATTATTAGGATAATTCAAGTGAAAGTTTGGAGTTAATTAGTTCAATTGCTCAAAATTATAGAACTGGTTTTTACCAAATTTTTGGAAATCATTTTCAGCACTAAATCAGCTGTTCAAAAAGGCCATATATGCCATGTTCACACTCAGTTAAAATTGAGTGTGAGCAGGCTTTTTGCAGAACTTGCACAAGTTTCACTATAGCTTATTAAGGTCTCTAAGTTGGTTTATAAGTTCTTTGCTGGGTGATCTATAGATTCTCACTTCTGGTTTGCAGTTTAGTACATTAGTCTAGCTTATAATTAAGCTAAAAGTAGGTTGGTTACGACTGTTTGGCTTGAAGTAGTTAATTAGCTCTAATCTTGGTAGATTGCTTATTAGAGGTTAGGAGTAGCTTGAATTAGTTGATATTAGTTAGCTTTAGTATAAATTAGCCTCAGTAACAGTTTGGTAGCTTATTGTGCTTATTAGCTTATTTTTAATAGCTTATTTGAATTCAGTTTACACATCAGCTTCTAAATCTTACACATAAGCCATAGTTTTGATATTTTTCCTAGGTTTAGAATAATATTTTAGAATTTCCCTGAATGTTTCATAATTTTTAGACACTGTTTGCTATTTTTCTTGATTTAAACTAGTTTTTAATACTTATTAAATAGCATTTAATTCGATTAATTCAGAAAAAGTTCCAAAAAATAATTTTTCAATTTTCCTAGATTAAGAAAAATATAAAAAGCCAAAAAAATATTTTTCCAAATTTTTCCTAGTTTAATTTGTAATTTTTAGAATTTAAATTAGTTTAAATTAGTTTTTAAGTCAAATAAATTTCAGAAAAATCATAAAAAAATAGTTTTAATTCTTAGATAATTTTCTAATATCATTTTTAGTTAGAAAATAATTTTAGATTATTTTTAGGACTTAGATTAGACGTAGTTGCATTTTATTTTCGTTTATTACGTTTTAGTTTAAATCGCGTATTTAGGATTCCCCGTAGTGTAATTTCCCTTAATTGTTTTCCCATTCCCCGTAGTTTTAATATAATCTAAAATCCAAAACATCGAGCATTTTAATAACGAACCAATAACGACGTTGCCCATTCACACCTCGTTTGGAAGCGACTCCGGATTTCCGATCCGTATCACTATCACTCACGGGTTTTGATTCATTATCTTTTTTCCTAAAGGGATTTTAAATCATTACTTGTGGTTATTTTTGATATCGATATTGTGGTTTTATCCATACACACACACCCTAAACCTCAACGAATCAAATTTTGGCGCCATGCCGTGTCATGACAATATCGTAAAAGGTTTGGCGATTAGTTTGACCGAGATCCTTCCTTCGTGAAGTTACTATTTTTTTATAAAAATAAAAAAAAAAGTAAAAAAATCTTTTCCTTTTTCTTTTTGAGCTAAAATAGAATACATCAATTATATAACATTTCTCAACTGAGGTGTTATCATTAGTAAGTTCCCATCTAAAGATTAAAAACTTGCCTTTGTGTCGCTTGAATTGATTTATTTCTATTTGATAAACACATGTGGTGGGTATAAGGACGAATTCGACATTAAATTGCGGGCTGAAAAGAAGCGGTTTTTAATAAGCTTTCGCGTGACCTAAAAAGCTTCTCCGCTCACTTGTGTGTTTGTCTTATAGAGGTGATTTATTCACTTGGGATTATTGGTCAAGTTCATGCGTTTTCGAATACCGTTGGTTTTAATTGCCTTGGTTTTGAAAGTGCATGCGACTGCTCCAACAACTACAGATCGACACGGAAGCCGCTACAATTCCAAGAAGGCGGAATAGACGTGCTCCATTAGTCGAACCCGAGATTCGAACTAATCCGACTCCATTATCGAAATGGCGGAGGACAACCGATCTATGCTAGAGCAACTCCAAGTACCCACCGAGGGTTATGGAGAAGCCATCGTCGTTCCAATCGGTTTATAACTTTGAGCTTAAACACGGATTGATAAATTTGGTTTCGTCAAGCCAATTTTATGGATTTGAGAGGGACGATCCTCACTCTCATATCCGACGATTCAACAAGCTCACGCCTACGATCAAGTACCGTAACGTTCCGGAAGAGGCTATCAAGCTTCTACTCTTCCCATTTTCACTTGAGGGGGCCGCCCGGATTTGGCTCGAGAAACTACCCCCTCGCTCGATAACCACATGGGAGAATTTAGTGTCAAAATCGAACTAATTCTTCCCCACCGTCTAAAACAACAAGCTTAAAAATGAAATAACAAAATTCACACAAAGATTTGATGAATCATTTAGTGAGGCATGGGACCAATTCAAAGATTTGCTTAGGCAATGTCCCCATCATGGTTTTACGGAGTTACATCAACTTGATACATTCTATAACGGTTTGAATGAGACTGATCAAGACTCTCAATGCCGCCGGGTGGTAATTTATTGACCCGATCAACGAGAGATGCCTTGTTGATTATTGAGAACAAATCTAAAGTTCGTACCTCACGTAGCAAAATCGGTTGCTCGAGTGAGTGTTACACCATCGTCCTCGTCTTACGAAAATACGTCTAGCACCGATGCTAACATTGATAAGCTTACGGATATGATTCAGGCTTTGGTTAAGATTAAGACCGCTAAGATTAATTCTTCTCCACCCGCTCAAGTCAAAGCGGTGGAAACGACTTGTTACTACTGTGGTGGCCCGCATGCCTACTACAATTGGACCGCCACCGATGGAAATCCTTTCGGCTAATGCCGAACCGGAGGTAACCAATACCGTTCTCAAGTTGAACCAAATCCTCATGTTAGTAATCAAATGGTACCTCCGGGATTTTCTCAATCGGACAATCGACTCGTTTTAATCGAGAATCAAGTTCGTGGCCCAAATGTTCAAAACCAATTCAAAGCCCCACCAAATCAATACCCGAATCAAGGAGTCAATTACAATCAAGGATATCCAAATTCAAGCTATCAAGCCCGCACTTTGCCTTCAAATGAATTCACAACTTACGTTCAACACAATAATGCTACCATCCAAACCATGCAAACTCAGATTTCAAGTTTGAGAAATGAGTTTCAATCTTCGTTGACTAGACAAAGCAATGAGTTTAGGAATGAGATTCGACTTGAACAACAAATTGATGCTTCGCATAAACTTGAAAACATGTTGAATGCTGTTTTGTGTAAGATAAGTCAACCCTCGAGTTCGGTATCTCTTCCAAGTGATACCATTCCCAACCCGAAGGGTGAGTTAAAAGCTATAACCACCGGAGTGTAAGGCTTATGACGAACCATCGTTTCCTACTTCGCTGGGAGGAGGAACGAGAACCCGTGGTTATTGAAGAAAATGTGCAACCTGCACCGTCCCACCTCCCGTCGTTCAGACTCCAATTCCGGAACCCGATGTTCCGAAGACTACTTTTAAACCTTCACTTCCTTATCCGTCTAGACTTCAAGATCAAAGGATTCGTGATAAAACCGAAAACCAAATGGAGAAATTTGTTGAGATCGTTCAATCCTTGAATTTTAACATCGGCTTTCACCGACGCTTTACTACTCATGCCGAAATTTGCTGCCATGATAAAAAATTTAGTGAGTAATAAGGAAAAGTTGGCCGAAATTGCAAAAACACCGTTGAATGAGAATTGTTCGGCGGTGCTCCTCAAGAAACTTCCCGAAAAGTTAGGAGACCCCGAAAATTTTTATCCTTGTGAGTTTCTCTGGAATTGTGAAATGCTCCGCCTTGGCCGATCTTGGTGCAAGTATTAACTTAATGCCTCTTTTGATTTATAACAAGCTTTCTCTCCCGGATCTCACTCCTACTAAGATGACTCTTGAACTCGCGGACCGATCAACCTCTATTCGAAGGAATCGCCGGGATGTCTATGTGAAAGTAGGACCACTACATTTTCCCGCCGACTTCGTTGTCGTTGACTTTGACGCTGATTCCCGAGTGCCTCTTATTCTCGGGAGACCTTTCTTACGAACGGGTCGTGCGATGATTGACGTTTATGAAGGAGAAATTACTTTACGATCTCATAAGGAAACCGTTTCATTTAACATTAACCATCCTTCGAGATACTCCTCCAATTATGATGATGCTTCTATTAATCGAATCGACGTTCTCGATATTGCTACGGAGGAGTATGCTCAAAAGCTTCTTGATTTTATGGGTGGTAATCCCACCATTCCTTCTGAAAATGTTGAACCATCTTCTGAGCCTATAATTGCCGACTCTTCCCCTCTCTTACTCCATTCGAGGGAGGTTATTTCGTTTTGGAAGAGGTCGATGAGTTTCTTGCTATCGACGAATCGATTCCACCGGGAATTGATGATGGTGTTTATGATTAGGAGGGAGATATCCTTTATCTTGAACAATTGCTAAATGAAGATCCATCACCGTCACTTCCTCCGAAAGAGATTACGATTGAAGAAATCAAATCCGTACAAACGTCTAATGAAAACCCTCCGGAGCCCGAGCTCAAGGATTTACCTCCTCATCTTGAATACGCTTTTCTTGAAGAACCGAACAAGTTTCCGTCATTATTGCTAAAAACTTGAAAGATGAGGAGAAAACCGCACTTTTGGGGATTCTTTGTAAACATAAGAGTGCCATCGCTTGGCAAATTTCTGATATCAAAGGCATAAACCCTCGTTTTTGTACTCACAAGATCTTAATGGAAGACGATTGCAAACCCGTTATTCAACAACAACGTAGGGTTAATCCGAAAATTCATGAGGTTATCAAAAGGGAAGTTCTTAAACTCCTCGACGCCGGAATCATTTATCCAATCTCCGATAGCTCATGGGTTAGCCCTATCCATTGTGTTCCGAAGAAAGGTGGAATGACCGTCATTGCTAATGAAGATAATGAATTGATTTCTACGCGCCTTGTCACCGGATGGAGGGTGTGTATTGACTATCGAAAGCTGAATGATGCTACACGGAAGGATCATTTCCCGCTACCTTTATGGATCGATGCTCGAACGTTTAGCGGGGAATGAGTTCTATTGCTTTCTCGATGGTTTTCCGGTTACTTTCAAATTCCGATTGATCCGCAGGATCAAGCAGAAAACGACTTTGCACGTGCCCTTATGGTACGTTTGCTTACCGACGAATGCCATTTGGTTTATGCAATGCTCCCGGTACGTTCCAAAGGTGCATGATGGCTATTTTTCATGACATGATCGAGAAGTCTATGGAAGTTTTTATGGACGATTTCTCGGTTTATGGAGATTCTTTCACTTCTTGCCTCTCTCATCTAGACCACATGCTAAAACGGTGTGAAGATACCAACTTGGTCTTGAATTGGGAGAAGTGCCACTTCATGGTTCGAGAGGGCATTGTCCTCGGCCATAAGATTTCAAAATCTGGGATTGAGGTCGACCGAGCTAAAGTCGACGTTATAGCTAAACTCCCTCATCCCACTACCGTCAAAGGTATTCGGAGTTTTTTGGGTCATGCCGGTTTCTATCGCCGTTTCATCCAAGATTTCTCTAAGATAGCCCGCCCTCTGACCCATCTCCTCGAGAAGGATGCTCCGTTTATCTTCACCAATGAATGCGTTGAAGCATTTAATTTTCTCAAAAAGAAATTAACTGAAGCTCCGATCTTAGTTGCCCCCGACTGGGATTTGCCCTTTGAGCTCATGTGTGATGCTAGTGATTACGCAATTGGGGCAGTCTTGGGGCAACGTAAATCGAAACATTTTCAACCCATACACTATGCGAGTAAGCCATTGTCTGAGGCCCAACACAATTACACGACTACTGAAAAGGAATTATTGGCCGTTGTTTATGCTTTCGAGAAATTTAGACCCTACCTTGTCTTATCAAAGACCATAGTGTATACCGACCATTCGCCTCTAAAGTATCTTTTGTAAAAGCAAGATGCTAAGCCACGATTACTTCGGTGGGTTCTCCTCCTTCAAGAGTTTGATGTTACTATTCTTGACAAAAAAGGAGCGGAGAACCTTGCTGCCGATCACCTTTCTAGACTAGAGAATCCCCATCAAAGTGTGCTCGAGAAAAAGGAGATCACGGAAACATTTCCTCTTGAGACACTTGGGATGATTGCTAAGAAAGACCCAAACACCCCATGGTTTGCCGACTTTGCAAATTACCATGCGGGCAATTTCTTCGTGAAAGGGATGTCGTCCCAACAGAAGAAAAAGTTTTTCAAAGATGTTAAGCATTATTTCGGGGACGATCCCTACTTGTTTAAGATTTGTGCGGATCAAGTAATCCGGCGGTGTGTTCATGGCCAAGAGGCTCTTGATATTCTTAATGCTTACCATAACGGACCCACTGGTGGCCATCATGGTGCAAGCTACACCGCTAAGAAGGTTTTTGATTCCGGGTTTTATTGGCCTACTATATATCGAGATGCTCATGATTTAGTTAAGTCTTGTGATTCTTGCCAACGTCCAGGGAAAATTTCGCAAAAGGATGAAATGCCACAAAATGCTATTCAAGTTTGCGAGATTTTTGACGTGTGGGCATCGATTTTATGGGGCCATTTCCATCATCTAAGGGTAATAAGTATATCCTCGTGGCCGTCGACTACTTGTCTAAATGGGTTGAAGCGAAGGCGCCCCCCACCAATGACGCCCGAGTGGTTGTTAAGTTTTTGAAGAATTTGTTTTCCCGATTCAGAGCACCTCGTGCTATCATTAGTGATCGCGGTACCCATTTTTGTAATGAACAATTTGCTAAAGTTATGGCTAAATATGGAGTTACCCATCGTCTTTCTACCGCGTATCACCCATGAAACGAGCGGACAAGTAGGGGTCTCCAATCGTGGTTTGAAAAGGATTTTAGAAAGGACCGTAGGAGAAAATCGAGCTTCTTGGGCCGATAAGTTAGATGATGCATTATGGGCTTTCGCGACCGCATACAAGACACCCATTAGGTGCACCCCATTTAAGTTGGTGTATGGAAAAGCTTGTCACTTGCCCATAGAGCTCGAACATAAGGCATTCTGGGCCTTGAAACATGCAAACTTTGATCTTAAGACCGCGGGTGATCACCGGAAAGTTCAATTGAATGAATTAAATGAGCTTAGGGATCGGGCTTACGAGAATTCTTTGATTTTCAAAGAGAAGACTAAGAGGATTCATGATTCTAAAATCAAAACCGCGTTTTCAACGTTGGTGATCAAGTTCTCCTCTTTAACTCTCGATTAAAGATATTCTCGGGCAAACTCAAAACCCGTTGGTCCGGACCATTCACCGTTGCTCGGTTTTCCTTATGGAACGGTGGAGCTTTCTCAACCCGATGGCCCTAATTTCAAGGTGAATGGCCATCGTGTGAAACATTATTTTGGAGGGGACATCCCATCTATGGTTGTCCCGGATCTCCAGACTTTCCCTAAGGACAACTGAATTCGAGGATCGAGTCAAGCTAGCGACTTCGGTAACCAAAAACTAGCGCTTCGTGGGATTCACCCCATGCTTATCTCTATCTTCTTTCTATTTTCTAATAAGTGACGTGAAGGGGTTAGCCTCTTCGATTTCTCGTGTTTGGTTGTTTGTGATGTTGTGTTCAGGATTTTCCCGATATGAAGACTCTCGTGCTCGAAGTTTGTCTTTTCTCTACTCGAGTTTCATGATCGATGCTGATGGAAATCCGATATCCGAAATCTTATCGACTAACGTTTATCTTTGAGCATACTTAATAAACGGCTTTTAGATTTTCGTTGATACCCTTGCTTTTAAACATTGAGGACAATGTTTTGTTCTAGTCTGGGGTAGGGTAATCTTCGATTTGATTTGACCGCACTTGGTTATTTTTTGTCGTGTACTCTCGCAACCCCGTTTTTCCTTAGAAAATGAAAAAAAAATTGTGCTAAAATGAGAAAATTTAAAATTTTGAAGCTTTTGTTAAGTCTTTTTGATTGAAAAGTTTGCTAGTCTCTTAGACAAGAAGCTATAAAATGCGAATTCTAGCTCACAAGGCCAAGATTTTGCAAGTTTCCTTGAGTAATTTTAAATATGCATGACTCGATTTCATTAGACAAAGCATTTGCTAAATTAATGTATACGTTTTGACACCTTGTTGACTTTCCGCTGGTGAGGGTAGGAATAGAATTCTCGACTTGACCGTGCTGTGTTGAGCCTAGCTTGTTCCCTTAATCATAGATAATTTAATTATCGGCTAAGCATCCGCGAATCTCATTATTTGGGATTTTAAATTTGCGGAGATCGAGAAATGATAGAGTTACTTATGAGTTTAGATGCTAAGCGTGGAGTAGTTGGTTCTCTTTAGAGCCCATCGAAGGTACTTATGGCTTTTTGTTCCCACAAAATTGTTTCACCCCATATTTGTTAAATAATAATTAGAGATGTTGAGTTTTTGGCGATAGTTAGTTTTTTGTCTTCTTTAGAGAATCTTTGCCCATGAGAGTTGGGTACACATCGAGGTAATCTGTCGCATGTTACGGTGTAATAGACAACTGATTCCTCGATAGTTTGTGCTATTGTTTCTATTATTATAAAAGCCGTAGGGTTTGGAGTTTGGCACAAAAATTAACATGAAATAAAGCCCAAATGTTTTAAATTTAAAAATCCAAAGCTATAAAAGTTGTCATAGACTTCTATAAAGGCAGAGAAAAATCCAAAGTCATAATAAGACTTCTGATTAAGCGGTAATCCCGTTGAGTTAGTGGTTGAAAAGACCAAGGGCCTGAATTGCAAAAATGCAAATGTGTTGAAATAGTGTTAAGCCAAACTTCGGATCCGGGAGATGTCTAAATAAAGCTTCGTCTCTGGACTCAGATGAGTTGTCTCCTCGCCATAAAAAGGATTTTCTCCCTAAATCGTGTGAAATTAGGACCTTGATGTGGACCTCATTCTTGTGTGCAGTGGTTTTCGAGGGAAGGTGAATAACTAATTATCGACTTAGCTTTATATCTTTATCGGAATAAAAGTTATCGAAACGAGAATTATGAAGAAATTCATGTCTCACAAAAATAAAAAAAATCTAGAGGCAAATAGGAAAATGGGAGCAAAAGGTAATTACACAAGTAACTTCCATGGGTAGTGTTAGCATCTAGAGTCATTTGTAACAATGATTTCGATTTAACGCTTAGTTTGGGGACTTGTGAAAAATCAGGGACGATGAATTCTATCCGTATGGTCACTTCACGTTGTGTTGTGTTTCTTACTCCGTGATCCTAACGTGTTGATTGAAAAATGTTGGAGTTATTTATTGACATGAAAGTTCAGCAAACCGTCACTCATAACCAGAATGTGCTTAATCGTAATATCTACATGTAAATTAAAAGGTAAACGGGGCGTTTTTAGAATTAAGGATTTTTAATCTCTTTTGAGGAATCTTTGCTACTTCGTCATAGGTTTAGTAGAAAGAGATTGAAATCCTTGGTTTTAGAAGCGTGAGTTGATTGCATTGTGGGGACACGACAATGATCTCGTCGGGGTATTTGATATGTGCTTAAACTCATATAATTTCATTATCAAAACTGACCCAAAATAACCAAGAAAGAGCCGTTTATTGTTAACATTTGCGTGTTTTTGAGTTTTGCAGTAAGTGCAGAATACGGATATATCAAAACACACAAAAGAAGCCAAATCGACGAAAATCCGAGCACGAGATTAAGAGAGCTAAAGCCGAGGAGGTCGATTTATGCATTTGTGAAGATTTCTACTCTCTGAGGATGATTTGTGAAGATTTGATCAAAGTTTGAAGAAATGTCAGAAACAGTCCCTGAACTTTCAGCACTTGGCAAGAAATACCCTCGAAATTCAAAAGTTGCAAATTCAGCCCCTGGATTATTAAAGAATGACAAGATCAGCCCTTAGTTTATTGAAGAATGACAAGATCAATCCTTGGATTACTTTATCAGATTTGACAGCTTTAGTCTTTATGCTATACATTGGATCCAATACATGTCCTAAATCCAAATTCATTATCTAGCCCAAAATCAAGCCCATATCCATCACACCATACCCGGTCCAATATCCACAAAACACCTGGTTAATATCCAACCCGTTCCCACTTACCCACGGTCAACTGGTCAACTCAAATCAAATAAATATAAAAAAATCCACGCGCCAAATATTTACCCCAATTCCCCCCAACCCAGATGTCTTAGAACCCTAAATTACCCTTTGCTTAATTCGCATAAATTACCACAATTAAGGGTAATAATGTCCTATTCCCTGACACCATCTGACATCAAGTGACACACGTGACTGCCAAGTCAGCTATCCGCGTGATAACATTCCAAACCCTGCCTTCTGATTGGTCCAAGGGACGTGGAAGCAACAATCAAGGGTTAAGATCAAGTGGGATTCGTAGAAGGTGATCCAAGGGACACAAACGACTCAAAGAAGCACACATTGGCAAATTCTAGATCCTTCCTTGAGGCCAAGCTCGTGTATAAATACCTCTTCACTTTCATTGTAATGGATATCTAGTTTTTCAGTAGCTTATAGTCGTTTTTAATTTACTTATCAAATGTTTTAGTATTTTTCTATTAATTTCTATTGTACTCTTTAGTTGTTATCAAATTTTCAAATTAATGAAATTTTCCTCTTAAGCTCAATTCTCTTATTAATTACTGTTTTTAATAGCTCATTAATATTGTCATATTCATTTTAGCTTATTACAAACTTACCTTAGCTTATTTCTTCCTTAAATTCAAAAATAAAAAAAAATCAGAAAAAAAATAAAATAAAAAAAAATAATCTCAAATCTCTTTTAAGGTCATCTTAAAGCTTTAGCTACTGTTTTAATAAGTTCATTTAAGCTTTATATAGCTTATTGTGAGCTTTCTCTTGTTTCAATTTCATAACTCACTCAAATCTCTCTAGTCAACAGAAGTTAAAGTGCAGAATTCATGGTTAAATTGATCTAGTTTGCTGATATTGAGTTGGATTTGGGTTGATTCTGAATTGGATTTGGGTTGAGATCAGTTAGGTTAGTGGCTATTTGTTCTTTGGCAAGCCATAGTGGCTGGACATCATGTGAGTGTTTGTAATTTCAGTTTCATATCTGCATCATTAATCTCAGTTTGTGTTTAATTGTTAAATTTGTAGTTTAAATATTGATAATAGATCATAGATTATTGTTGTTCAGGTTTAGGATTAAGATTTTGATAGAGTTAATTGTAAATCTGTTTTAATAAAGAGTGTTTGGATTAGTGCATAGATTTGTGATTGAGGTTAATTTACTGGCTAAGTTCAGTTCATTTAAGCTTGTTTAGGTTTAATTCGAGCATACATACCATTGTTCAGCATCTGAGTAGCACTCTAAGTCAAATCACAGTTGGATCTGCTTATAACTACTTATCAGTTAGAAATAAGAAATCATAACTGGCATTTTTAGGTTTAGAATCACATAAGCTAGTCTTATTAAATCATATTACATCTTAAATCTTCAGTAACAACCTGTTTTTAAAAGATCAAAGCTGAGAAAAGTCAAATATCACAACTGTCTCATAAAGTCAAAAGTTGCATTAACAGGTTTTTACAAAACTTTGTGAATTTTTCATAGATTCATTATTAGGATAATTCAAGTGAAAGTTTGGAGTTAATTAGTTCAATTGCTCAAAATTATAGAACTGGTTTTTACCAAATTTTTGGAAATCATTTTCAGCACTAAATCAGCTGTTCAAAAAGGCCATATATGCCCTGTTCACACTCAGTTTAAATTGAGTGTGAGCAGGCTTTTTGCAGAACTTGCACAAGTTTCACTATAGCTTATTAAGGTCTCTAAGTTGGTTTATAAGTTCTTTGCTGGGTGATCTATAGATTCTCACTTCTGGTTTGCAGTTTAGTACATTAGTCTAGCTTATAATTAAGCTAAAAGTAGGTTGGTTAGGACTGTTTGGCTTGAAGTAGTTAATTAGCTCTAATCTTGGTAGATTGCTTATTAGAGGTTAGGAGTAGCTTTAATTAGTTGATATTAGTTAGCTTTAGTATAAATTAGCCTCAGTAACAGTTTGGTAGCTTATTGTGCTTATTAGCTTATTCTTAATAGCTTATTTGAATTCAGTTTACACACCAGCTTCTAAATCTTACACATAAGCCATAGTTTTGATATTTTTCCTAGGTTTATAATAATATTTTAGAATTTCCCTGAATTTTTCATAATTTTTTGACACTGTTTGCTATTTTTCTTGATTTAAACTAGTTTTTAATACTTATTAAATAGCATTTAATTCGATTAATTCAGAAAAAGTTCCAAAAAAATATTTTTTTCAATTTTCCTAGATTAAGAAAAATATAAAAAGCCAGAAAAATATTTTTCCAAATTTTTCCTAGTTTAATTTGTAATTTTTAGAATTTAAATTAGTTTAAATTAGTTTTTAAGTCAAATAAATTTCAGAAAAATCATAAAAAAATAGTTTTAATTCTTAGATAATTTTCTAATATCATTTTTAGTTAGAAAATAATTTTAGATTATTTTTAGGACTTAGATTAGACGTAGTTGCATTTTATTTTCGTTTCGTTTATTACGTTTTAGTTTTAATCGCGTATTTAGGATTTCCCGTAGTGTAATTTCCCTTAATTGTTTTCCCATTCCCCGTAGTTTTAATATAATCTAAAATCCAAAACATCGAGCATTTTAATAACGAACCAATAACGACGTTGCCCATTCACACCTCGTTTGGAAACGACTCGGATTTCCTGATCCGTATCACTATCACTCACGGGTTTTGATTCATTATCTTTTTTCCTAAAGGGATTTTAAATCATTACTTGTGGTTATTTTTGATATCGATATTGTGGTTTTTATCCATACACACACACCCCTAAACCTCAACGAATCACCCTTATTAAGTCATCCAGGGGTATTTTTGATTGTTTTTTCATGAGTTCACCTTGGAGCCCAAGGTTCTCAAGCATCTATACCAACCATTTGATCAAGAAAAGAGAGTAACACCATATCACTTGGAGAATTATTTCCTACCACCTCCACCTATTTTCCATAGGTGTTGGGCAGTTGGTTTCACCATCATTTACAGTTTACATGAGCCTTGAATCCTACATTGAATAAGAACCAATCAAACAATCTATACATCACCAACAATCCTTTCTAACAAACACTCCCAAATTCGTGTACTTGTAATAGGGGGATGATTTCAAGAAGGTTTGGGTTGGATGATTTTTATTTTGGTTGTTGTTTTTGGTTAGGATATTGAGATACTTTGGAAGAAGTGAAATGGCTTGATGCGAAGGATCAAGTGAAGCGGCTTGTGGAGCTTCAAACGACGGAGGGATTGGTGGAGGCGCATTTGAGAATGGCTCGACCAAGAATGATGGTGGTGGTAGAGAAGTGTCAACTTTCATATGGTCGGGTGGTTGACTTTGATGATTTCTCATAATCCAAATGGGATTATATGATGGAAACGGCGAAAAGGAAGCCGGAGCTAGTGTTGACTCAACACCTTGATTTTGTATCATTATTCCTCCTAATGAGGAGAATGTTGTCGGTGGAGGAGGATGAGACGGCCTATGAGGCAAATCCTCTAAATTATAGAGGTGTGGTGATGATAGTGGAGATGTAAAAGAGATAGCTCTAGGAACCAATGGTGATGGTTTAGTGGAGATGATATTGTTTGGCCTAGGAGGTATGGTGTTGTTTGGCATAGGTAGTTTTGTGGGTACTATCCTTCTAGGAATTGGTTTGATTGGTTGAGAAGAGATCCTTGCATTTGTTGGCTTGACCGGAGATGATTCGGTTGAAGAAATTTCGTGTACAACATGAGCAATTTTCTTGGGTGGTTCTTTGGTGGATAAGTTACTACTTGGAGTTTTCCTCATGATGAGATGATTTCAAGAAGTTTGTAAAGGTTTCTTAAGTGCTGAAAATTAGGATGAAGGTGATGACTATGGAAGTCCTATCAATGTGGTTTATAAAGCAAGTGATTTGGCAAGTGCATTTAAGCCTTAAGCCACTAAAATTCATTGGAATGTGATGATTAACATGCACAAGAGTCAAATTCAGAGTTTGTGCTGATCTAGGAACTCATTTAAGATGAGATGGAGTGTTTGAGTTAGAAAGATGAATTGAAATGATTGTTTTAGCAAGGTTTGACATAATCTGTCATCCGGATCCCACGGTTCCCTCCTCAGAGGGATCCGTCTAGGCTAATCCTATGGATCCGGCTCTCAGCAGCTGTGAAAGAGTAGAAATGATGTTTCTAAGGTCTAAGATCAATATCATCTTGAGTGTTTCAATCCTCCTAAGTGTCTTAAATTAAGGGGTGCTTAAGTACTTGAAAGTAATGAGTGATGTAGCTAATGATTGCCTTTTATGGAAGGAATTGGCACTTTCATGAGTACCAATGAATGAACAAGGATGAAACTAAAGATGAGAGTATCAATTGAAGCTAAATGATCCTATAGATCATATAGTGACTTAGGTTAATCCTTTTGGAGAATATCCTAAAGACTTAAGATGGAAAAACTAGAATTTGATCAATTTCGACCAATTTTGACGTAAGGATGATTATGATCAATTTTGGTATAAGAGGTTTCCAATGTTTAGATATGAGGGATCATGTGAAAAATGATGTGTGAGCTTAAGAGTGGAAGAGTAATGGATTAAAGTAAAATGATAGATCTACAAGCGTCTTTGAGTGTGATCTAGGTGAGTTATGTGTGAGTAGGAAAGATCTACTTAACTTAATAAGGATTTAATTTGCCTTAAGACACTATTTTTAGCTTAGTGTGAGGTGTTCTAAGGATATGTTTGAAATACAATGCTTGCAATTGCATTTTCTGTTTGCCGGATCCCACGGTTCCCTAAATGTAGGGATCCGTCTAGCACAAACTTTGGGATTCGTCCATCTGCTCAGCAGAACCTTTACTAAAGGTATGCAATGATCTTGGCAATGCATTATATTCCAAGGTTAGTTTAAAGGGGTTCTAACACTAAGATATCAAATGTAAGATGTTTTATTTCATGAAGGAAATAGGATTACATTGATAAAGCACAAGTACAAGAGGATTGATCATATTTGAAATACTACTAGATTCCTTGAGTGTTTTCGCTAGGAGGATCATCACGTGGTTGATGAGTGTTGGTGGAATCAAGAATGAAGAAAGTATTCATGAGAGATATGTTTAGTTGTTCCATCATCTTGTTCACGAGTACGTACAACGGACTTTGAAATTGAGGATGAAAGTGCATAATGTTATGATAGAGGCGCGTCAAGAACATTCCATAAGGGATGAGTTTGTTCTTGGAGCCTTGAAGATTTACAATTCGCCTTGCGAAGAAGTAGGCGAGATTGTATGGTTGTTGTGTTAGCAAACAATACATTATGTGAGCACAACAAGCGGGAAGGATTTCTCGATTTCCCCTAATACTCCAAACATTTTCACGTAGGATGAGTGCAAGGGGCTTGTACTCTTCTCGGATGTCCCGTGTGAAGATAATGTTTGGATTGGAGTAATATGGTCTAGGTTTGCATATTATGCGATGTAAATCTTCCGGGGAGGGTATGTGTGAACAATATGGACTATTTTCTTCACGAAAGATGAAGAGAGAATCAAGAGACCAATCTTCGGTGAAGGCACATTGTCCATGATTTGGAATTCGAAGGATGTGAGCAAAATGCCCAAGGGTTAAAGTAAAATTTTGGTTTTTGATATAAAACCAAAGAGATAGAGAGCGATCCTCGTTACAAACGAGTTCAACTTGACGGAAGAATTCCATTATGAACCTTGGACATATCTTCCCGTTGATTTCAAGAAGACATTCTAGTCCTATTGCTTGGAAGGAGGTATTGATACCTTCTTCGAATTGTAGAGAGGTGTCTACAATACGTCCTTCGTGGAAGTGACGGTTTTCGAGGTTATTGAACCCACGGACATGAATGCCAGGTGTGTTGGGTTCAAGGGAGATGTTCGGAGTGTAGACGCTAGTGAGTGAAAAATCAAACTCATATTCATGCATCATAGTTGAACCTATAGAAATGATGAGTTAATAGAAAGTGATGTTTGTGGTCAACCAATGATTATCTACCGTTTTTACTAGATTTTTATTAACAATGGTTTTTTAACAACAATGACACTTAGCTCACTTATGGTTTTGACATTCTAGTGGAATATTGCTTTTAGAAAGAAAGTGGTTTTTATTTTGCATGAAAACTGTTTTCCAGTAGGACGGATCCCACGGTTCCTTTTTAAAAGGGATCCGGCTAGTATGTCTTCCGGGATCCGTAGATTTGTAGTTTACAGAAACAGATTTTATGATGAAAAGCATAGGTTTTTAGTTCTCATAGTTTTATACCAAGATATGTGTTTTGCCTACATTTTCTTTTAGCATGCATACATGACTTCTAATGTATCACGAGGGAAAGAAATAAAACAAAGAGAAATGATAAACACATTATGATAATAATAACCTAGATAAGCTAGATTATTAGTAATATTTTTATTTCAATGCTAAGAATGATACAAAGGATTGGGTATATAACCCCAATGTAGATTAACAACACAAAGTATATGTCTCCGTATGTGAACTTCATCATAGGGAACACAAGTGCGATGAATGTTAAGGCGATGAGCACGAGGGCGATGTAAACCATGTTGAAGACGATCCTTCTTGGTTTCAGTTGGGATGAAATGGAGAGGAAGATGAAGTTTTGAATGAGAGGAAATTTTTGAAATTTGAAGATTTGAAAAAAATGGGTTTGATAAAGTGGGCGTCAAGTGGTTTATTTATGGGGAAGGAGAATTTTTGAAATTTGTGTTTTGTTTTATTATTGGATTAAAAGAAATAAAACAAAAGTTTTATATACTACGACTTTAGACGAGAAAAATAACACGTATGTGAGAAAAAGGCTTCCTAATGAAGCTTCAAGTAATACATGTAGATGCACAAGAAATAATCATATAAGTACCTAAATAGACATACTTAATTATCAAGCAAATGTCATTTTAGAGATAAAAAGGAAATCATACCTCCAGCGCACTTAGGAATGTCTTTACAAATGACACAACAAATGTCACTTAGACGATTCCGGCTCCTTTGTGTTTAAGATACCTTCTTAAGGAAGGTATTCTTGTTACCAAGCGATTCCTATAGCTTGGTGGGTATGAGCTTTGACTAATCAACATGACATAGAAGATTAGTGCATTTTAAATAGGAAATAACAAATAATAAATGTTGTCATCTAATCAACATCCAAACAAAGAGTTTTAAAAGACATGGTGTTTGTTTTTATGAAAAACCTTCTTTGTAGTTTTCAATTAACTATGGATCGTATCAAGTTTTTAAAGTACAATATACTTCAAAAAACTTGGTAACGAAGCTCTGATACCAATTGTGGAAAACTAGAAGGGGGGTTGAATAGTTTTGCCAATTAAAACTTCCTTTTAAACTATTTAGATCGACTTATGTCAATCTATTTGGATGTATGTGTTGGATGTTGATAAACAAACATATATAAGTATGTAATGAAAAGATAAGAGTAAGAAGCACAAAACCACAACGCGAGTATTTATAGTGGTTCGGCTACAAGGACACCTTCCTTGCCCTACTCCATTCCTCGAGTCACCTACTCGAGAGTTCGTAAACACTACACCAATCTCCTTATAGCGGAGAAGCCTTCACAACGTCGCCTACCCTTTTTCCTGTGCTAGGCTAACCACCGGGTTCTTTCACTCCAAGGTGAACCACACCTATCACAACGTCGCCTACTGATAAGATCGTTTATAAGCTCAGCTATGGATCAATAACAAAGATTAATAACATGGTACGCAACGGAATAATCAAAACAATACTTTGTTATTGAACAAGGTTTTTCATTCACTAATACTCTAATAATCTTAGACGTTTATAGGAACACGTCTACTAACTAAACTAATAACCTAGGCGTTTACATGAACATACGCCTAGGACACACTAATCTAAATCCCTAGACGTTCTTCCCTAACGTCTAGGCTAAACACACACCTTTTAGTCGACTACATTATTGGAAGACTTAATTAAAAACCTACACCTATGTCCTCTTTATATACTAGAGGATAAGGACTAAATAATAAAACTTCCATTGCAAGCAAGTCCTTCCATCTTTTAGTAGGTTTCCTTCTTGTCATATTAAGTCCCTCTTGTTTCATTCTTTTTGTCTTTATCAACTCAAACTTGTAATTCCCAACAATCTTCCCCTAGTTGATAATGACAAAACCATTCTTGAACGAACTTCCCTAGACGCAAGTAGCGAAGTTGAGATCAGGGATCTCACCATGAATGAAACAAGTATGTCTTCCTTGTCTTCCTTTTAATCCATGTCATGCCACTCAAACATCTCTTCCCCTTTTTGTTATTATCTAAATAGGGAACGTATGCAAATAATGATCTTGACCACCACAAACCAATATCATACTTCCAATCTAAGACTTCCAATGCTTTAAATCGCCCACCATTACGCATCATAAGAAAAATGAATCCAAAACAGTAGAAAAATTCAACTAGCAGTAGTAATAATGATCAACAATAGTAAAAATCAAAAACTTCCCCTTGAGTGATGCATGTAGATGGTTAATCTTTTAACAATAAGCTTCTCCTAAAAACCATATGTTAACCATCTTCTTGATTCTTCAAAATCTGTAAGCTCCTTGTAATGATCACTTTGTGAAGAACACCAAATATAACAAACTTGATGAAGAAGTAAAATTTCCCAAACTTGTGTCTTAAATCTTTACAATCCACGGAACTCCATACTTATACGGACAAAATATAAGTAGACCGCAATCCCTTGAAAAGAATCCTCAACTAGTATGAGACACTGAGCACTACAATGTAACTCCTTCAAGTGATAGCCAATGTGTGCATAGAGCATCATAACAAAAATCACACATTGCTAGATTCATCAAGCTATATGATAAGAACACAAACCAAGTAATTCCACTTCACCTTCAAATAAGTGATAAATAATCCTCTTCGTAATCAATTCTTCAATAAATCAAATACGAGCCTTTTAAATCCTTTAAGAACAAAAACTTCTTCCTGTGTGTGTGAACAATAACCTGTGTGTGTGTCATCCAAAAATCATGCTCGACTTCCCCTTAAATCAAAAATCTTCTCGTAATAAAGCATGAACAGTATGTTGGAAAGGAGCAGTACTTTCATCAAAATCTGCAGTACTTTGAAATAAACTGCAGTACTTTCGTATAAACCACAGTACTTTCATAAACGCAGTAGCAGTACTTTTACGATCAGCAGTACTTTCATCTTTGTCGAAGCAGTACCTTAATAAGAACTTGAGCAGCACTTTGAATAAAACTCAGCAACAGTACTTTATGAACATCAGCACTTTCAAATAACTTCAGCAGCAGTACTTTCAATAAATTCGACCAGCAGTACCTTGATAATAATACGAACATGAACAGAAGTATTTTCTAACTTAAATCTGCAGTACCTTGACATTACCATAGCAGTACTTTTAAACCCAAAAGTATTAACCAATATTGAAAGAGACATATCAATATCCATGTGCTAGAGCAGTGCACAAATAATGAGAAAAATATGAGCAATCAGTAGTCATAATCCATGTGACGTCTTTCCCTCATAGCCAATAAAAAAATACTAGTAGCAGTAACATGTAAGTCCCATGAAAGTAGATACATAGCCACGTGCAGCTCATCCAGTCAAAAACACTCTATAACACCTCACGTGATCACAACAGCAATCACATATGAATATCTTAAACTTTAGACCAATCAAAACGCTAGACCATCTTAATTCCCATATGTCTCACCTCACCGAATCTCATCTTCAAATATAAACCATGTAGTCCCACGTGAAGATCAATATTCATTCTTATAACCAAGTAACACTCGTGGGTCCCGCATCTAACGCAATACCATGAAACCACCTAGATTCAAAAATAATAAGCGTGTATGAGATCCACTTTGACCAGTACAATCAAAACACAGATCTGGATCGATCTCACGTCTACCACCTCTTTGCTTTTCACAACTGCTGCTAAACCGAATCTTTAACAAAACCTTAAACACCGAATCACTGTGCCTTCACCAAACTGATTTTCTTCGACAACTGTTACTGCGACATAAAACCTTGAATAAACCCTATATCAAGAGCTCCCCGCTCTGATACCAATTGATAAGATCGTTTATAAGCTCAGCTAGGGATCAATAACAAAGATTAATAACATGGTACGCAGCGGAATAATCAAAACAATACTTTGTTATTGAACAAGGTTTTTCATTCACTAATACTCTAATAATCTTAGACGTTTATAGGAACACGTCTACTAACTAAACTAATAACCTAGGCGTTTACATGAACATACGCCTAGGACACACTAATCTAAATCCCTAGACGTTCTTCCCTAACGTCTAGGCTAAACACACACCTTTTAGTCGACTACATTATTGGAAGACTAAATTAAAAACCTACACCTATGTCCTCTTTATATACTAAAGGATAAGGACTAAATAATAAAACTTCCATTGCAAGCAAGTCCTTCCATCTTTTAGTAGGTTTCCTTCTTGTCATATTAAGTCCCTCTTGTTTCATTCTTTTTGTCTTTATCAACTCAAACTTGTAATTCCCAACACCTACCCTTTATACGGTGCTAGGCTAACCACCGGGTTCTTTCACACCAAGGTGAACGACACCTACACAACATCGCCTACCCTTTATTAGGTACTAGGCTAAGCACCTAGTTCCATTGCAATGGAGGAACTACTACCCAACACTACACCAACGACTAATCCCAAAGGAAATCAACTCCTTTTTACAACATCATCAAGGATATCAATATCCTTGGATCTAGTACTAATCTATCTTGTACATCGAAACACACCATATCGAATGTACATCTAAGGCACCTTTCACTAATGCCTTTAACTAGATCTTCAAGACACCCTTCACTAGTGTCTTGTGTCTTGACTTCTAAGCACCCTTCACTAATGCTTCTAGTCTTGACTTCTAAGCACTTATCACAAGTTCTTATGATATGGACGATTGTTAGGAATTAGAAAATTCCATGTTAAAGTGTCGGTCACCCCAATTATGGTCTAGCATATGTTAGCTCGTAGACGTGTCGTTATTTACATTATTTAATAGTTAATTAGTTAGTTTGTAGCGTAATTTAGTCTAGTGCAACACCATGGAGGAAGGACGGGTCTTTACCCACTGTATACCTGATCCACAGGCCGTCAGGAGGTCGTTTAGTTTGTAACCTATAAATACCCTCTACCTTCCAAGGTAGAGGGTTGGAAGTTCTAATCTAACCTTTTACACTTTTGTTTATCTCTATAGAATTCCCTCTCTACTCTCTTCATCTCTCTAACCATGGCATTCATATACTATCATCATCCTAGACCACCCGAATCATCTAAACAACATAATATTCACGATCCTACAATTGGTACCAGAGCCATGGTTGTGTTGTTTCTTGATGATTCGTATGGTTTTGAGCAACTTGTGTTATTCGGTTTGTCAAGGATCTTGTGTTTCTGTTGATGCGACATGTACTTTGTTTGTGGATGTTGGTTTATGGATAGTCATTAAGCTGTTTTTTATAAACTCATTGAATGTGGTGTTAAGCTGTTCTGAGCGTTTCGATTCTGGTTTCACAAGCTTAACCTGACTTTTAAGATGATTTTAAAACTATTTTAACACATTATGAATATTTTTGAAAGTTGTTTTTGTTCAGAATCTGGTTATTATTTTTCTTTCAAAATCTGGAATATTGTTCAAACAAGAGTCATTAGCAGTTTTCTTTTTGGCCTTGTTGAGGTTTAAGTCTGCTGCTAATATTCTTATATGCAACTTGTGTCATTTTTCTTCATCTCATGAATGCGAGTTGTCATATTCTTTGATGCGAGTTGGGATTGTTACTCAATGCGAGTTGTGTTTCTGGTCCAGATTTAATGCGAGTTACTAAACTCGCATATGGTATGGTAGCAGCTTGCTTTTGAGCGAGTTGGGTTAACTAGCTTGCGAGTTGACTGAATAATGTCCTGATTCAATGAACCTTGTGCGAGTTGTGTGTACTAGCATTCTTTAATGCGAGTTGTTAAAACGTTTTTGAAGAGCATGCGAGTTGTACCTGTCATTTTTGAATGGTCAAATGCGAGTTGCCTAAAGTCAAAAGCGTGTTGTCCATAGGGTCAAATGCGAGTTGATAACAGATGCGAGTTGCTTACTTGCATTATTGAATGCGAGTTACTTAAATGATGACATACTAAGCGAGTTGTGATGATAATGGAAGAGATGCGGGTTAATAAAGGACTAAAGATGCGAGTTGTTGACCTCAAACAAGACCATTTACCACATACTCCAATCACAAACAAGACTCATGTACTAACTAAATATATATCTAATCGAATCTCACAAATTATGCAATCATCTCAAGATCTCAGTTAATCCTTTCGTTAATTTTCAAGACTCATCAAGACCTCAAAATTACATCATACGAAAGAATTTCTTCACTGATCCATCATGTCTCGACTCAACAATATATTGAACGAAAATAAAGAAATGAAATCTCAGAATTGTTTCATGTTTATTCAAGGGAAAATCAAGACTATCAAGGGTCTATGACATGAAACCTTTTCATCACAGATTGGTTTTAAAGGACTAAACTCATTGGAATATTCGAAACTAAAGGTCAAGAGAGTTAACAAATTTGTTACTCACTCTTCCTGGGTTCGTTTATTATTATCATACCTTGATCTCAGTTTGTTGACTTGTGATTTCAATCGAAAAGAATGGTATATGTGTCAACAGAATCATCATAGATCCAAGTGGTTTGATGATATACGAATATAAAGAAACAAGGTTACAACAATTTCGTTATACCTTGGTTCTTTGTTTCGTGTTATTAATATCTACTACCAACACAAACTTAAACCTTACCTTGGTTCGTTGTTTGATCTCGAAGCCTAATCAAACTCACCATCCCTGTGGCGTTAATGACAAGTCTTATTACCATCGGTGACCTATTCGTTGACCTCATGCCATCCCTGTGGCTAGGTCGAAACATGTTGTCATCTACGATGGTTTTCTGGAGCGTTTTTTTTATTACTGATGAATGGAGGACGTATACCTTGGCAGATATATTAGGGTTTGGAGGCGAAAGAGTAGCAGATATGTGGAGGAGAGGCGCATGATTTTATCATTAGGGTTTGATGACTTGTTAGAAGTGTGACATCTTATACCCGTGATTTTAGGTTAGTGTGTCTTCTGGATTGGATCATCTTATGTAGGCCAACCTGCTTCTTCCAATATTTGTGTATTGGGCCGTATGGACTTCACACTCCCCTCTATGACATACGTGATAATAATGTTATCATTGTGATGGAGTTTTTTTTAAGATTTCATCCAAATTATCTGAGCTCTACACTTTGACACTTGACTTGGGCCCGAATTTAAGTGATAATTGATTTATTTGTTGTGCTATTGAGCCAAGTGTTAATGGACCGAGAAGGATGTGTGTTGTATCGTATGTTGCAAGTTGGACCCATATTGGTGAATCTGTCATTAAGTGAGATCGTATGCTTTGACTGTAGGCTTGGACTTTAATTGAGTAAGATGTGTGATTACTTAAATTTGGTCGTAGGACTTGGATGGTTGGATTGATTTTCATGTACCGGGTATTGATTTTTTATAAGTAACCAAGTTTGGGCCGTTCACATGACTGGGTCAAATGGGTTTTTCAATTTTTGGTGTGATGATGAGATTCGATGGGTTATGTGGTTTGGTACTTTGGTAATTACATTTTCACGAAGTATATTATGTCTCGACATGAATTGATTATTGAACAAAGTTGACTACTGGGTTATCTGTACGGTGTCTCTTATTTGGATTTGAAGTAAGGTTTTCGGGCGTGTTCACTTATTTCGTCTTCTCTCTTTCTATCGCGAAGATGACTTGTTTGGGCTTTCTAGAGTGTGATAAAGACTTGGCTATTTAGTTACGGTTGTGATTCTTTCTCGCTTAACCCACAACATAGCTATCACTTCGGTGTCTCACGCAGTTGAGGATACGTCAAGAGGTCTTGTACATCGGCTACACCGTTTCTTTTTCACGAGGATGAGTACAAGTTTAAGTAACAAATATGGGGAATTCTACTTCATGATCGAGTTTGGTATATCGGTTTACTTCACCGCGTGGTCACAACTATTGCCGACAGAATAGGTGGATGTTATGTTTACCAAAGGGCTGAATGGTTGAGATGTGATCAGCAATTCCCATGGAATATTCGATGCCACTGATGACTATGACACTTCACAGTCTATGCAAGATCTTTCAAAAAAATCTTCAGCGTCAATCATGATCTTTCAAGATGCTTGCTTATGACAAGAACTTTTCGTGCAAATGGTTGTACAAGTTAATGATGCTTCCAAAAGTTCGAAACCGTCATGGGAGAGGAACGTGTACTTTGATGCTTTACGGTCAACCTCAGGGGGAAGTGGTGTATACTACTCGACTTAGTATGGTTAGTGAAGGTGTCTACATATGGGTGAAGAATTGTTGATGATGTTTGTGATGTTGGATTATGAACCGCTGCATGTTCCCCTAAAACAGATATTCACCGAAACCAAAGTTGTCATAACACATTCAAGCTGACATTGTTTACGGTTTTTGTCTTGATTTTGTAAAATTCCGCGAAAGAATCTATTTCTCGGTTTAAATCATAGACTTGTAAAATCCCGTGACAATGGAAACATCATGGTTAAAGTAATGTGCATTTCCGAATCTATCTTACGGTTTATTCTTGGCTTTGTAAAATCCCGCGAAAGAAACTATTTCTCAGTTTAAACCATAGAATTGTAAAATCCCGTAATGATGGAATCATCCTGGAGAAAGGAAAGTGTATTTCGGGATTTTATCTGATGCTGATGTTACGGTTTCTTCTTCGAAGAAGGGATAAAAGGGTGTACTTCATGAATTGGGTGTGTGTTTGGATTTTCGTCATGGCAGTTTGGTTATTACATGGTTTTACGGGGTTATGCTCATTTAACCATGGTCGGGATGAAAACCATTATCATAGTTCACTCAAAACGTCAAAGGAGGCTAGATTTGAGCTTTTAACAAGAAGATGTGACAACGGCGTTAATTCACTATTATTTATTTGAGGTTGAAGTGAAATATCACGGGCAAGTGTACATAGTATCTGAAGGTATCGGGGATGGTTGGATGAAGATTCTTCAAGATCCTTGTTCGAGCTTATTATCAAAACGAAGACTTAGAAATCTAGTTATTGTTGGGTGTCTTTTACCTTTTCTTTTACCACTTGGGGGAATTGGGCTCTTTCCATCACAAAATAACTATCACTTTAAGGAGTTACGTTGTAGTGCTCAGTGTCACATTAAATTGTGGATTTTCAAGAGGTGATGTACGTCTTATACTTGATGGTTGGTTGGTTGAAGAGTATAGAGTACTTAGAGAGTACTTAGAGATGCTAATGGAAATCGGCACCGCTCTTTGTTACATATGTGCAAGTTTAAGTCACGAGTTCGGGGTAGTTTACTTCAGGGTCAAATTCATCATATTGGGTTTTCTCCATCAGCTGTCACGACAAAGAGCCTACTGAATGATAATGGGGTTGATTACAAGTTTGCCAAGAGTAGATGAAAAGAGAGAGATAATGACGTTTGAACACAACAGTTCAAGCCTCGTTCTCTAAAGAAAAGAAAAGTGTACGTCTCAGTGCGCTTTATCTTGGAAAGAAGAGAAATCTTCTAATGACGTTTGAATACTTCAGTTCAAACCTCGTTCTCTAAAGAAAAGAAAAGTGTACGTGTCAGTGCGCTTTATCTTCTGAAGAAGAGAAATCTTCTCTATTATGACCATTCTCATCAACATGCTTCATACTTTTTCCACGCGCTTTCAGTTATCAAGTGAACCGAGCTACTATTGATTGTTTTCTTATTCCACTTGCTCAACTATAATGACGATGGCGACATCCAGTGCTAATTTTGTGGGGGAGAAGTGTGAATAGACTATATTGTTGAAGATATTCACTTGTTTAATCAAGAATGGCATCTCCGTATGCAATTCTTGAGGGGGAGAAGAAGTGTGATTTTTTTGCAAGGTTGATTGATATTTGAGAATAAATGGTCAAACGGCTCCTAAATCATGTAAGAACCGAGCTTCTTCTTATCGGGTCATCGTTACATGGAGTTTCTTCTAAGAGCCGTTGGTTGACATCTTCACACGGGCTGATGAGTTTAAAGACAAGTGCTTCCGGTTAATGCTTCACGTGCACATCAACATGATGATTCCGAACAACCTTCTGTTCTTGTTTGACGTGATTGTTTGCTTGGTATTACCATTTCGTATGTTCGTTGCGAGCTGATTGCTAATTTCCTTGATGAACATCTTTCTGTTCTTGTTTGATTGGGAGGGATTTTTAAGTAAAGGGGATTTGCAAGATGTAAGTTAATTGGGATGCTTTTTGGTGTGATGAAGATGTTAACTATTTATTCCCTAACTGGACAATCTTGAAGAAGGTCGAGTCTTCAGTCGGTTCTACATTTTTTGCAACATGTTAGAAGACTAAAGACAAGTTGCATTTAACGATCTAAAGACTACTTCTCAATTCAAGCATTCATCATAAAGATTGTCGGTTTAGGGGAGAGCACTAATTGGGAAGAGTGTAAAGCCAAAGTTAATTCCCAAATTAGACTTGCTCACATTTTACTTCAGCAAGTTGACTCCCACATGATTACATGTGTTATTCTCAAAAGATTTCAAGTATACGGGCTTACAAAGAGTTACTGATTTTGAAGTATCAAAACCAGAAAGGGGGAAGTAGACACGTATCTAAACGCGAGTAAACTTGATGAACTTAATACTTCTAAGTGATTGAAGATATCCCGGGAAGACAAATGTCATTACCGCAGAGAAACTCAAGGTTTGACTCATGGCGTTTAGTGCTCTTATTCCAACTACGTGGGGGGAGAGATGTAAGAGAAAGTTTCTGAAGATAAAAGAGGTACACAAGTATGACATATTCAGGGGAGATAAATGTATTACATGAGGGAGAGAGATTGTGTACATTGGGGATGCTCAGTTTTGTCTCACTTGAGTGCTTAATCAGTGATTCAGATATATAATCACTTATTCCGGAGTTGACATCCGCAGAGATTGTCATCCGCAGAGATAATCAGTGATTCGGCCTGCTTCTTCAATGTTATCGGTTATTCTTTCTTTGGGAATGTGTATACTTCGGGTTCTTGAGCTTCATACACGATCATCAGGGAAGAAAAATGTGAACATTGGGTAGGTGTTTTCATTCCCTCATGATGTGTATTCGGAGAGCTCATGGGTATTGGTGTACTTCGGGTTCTTGAGCTTCATACACGATCATCAGGGAAGAAAAATGTGAACATGGGGAGGTGTTTTGATTCCCCTCATGATGTGTATTCGGGAGAGTTCTTGAGCATTATACAAAGAGACTGACTGCATCAATTCAACTACTTAGGGGAATTGTTCTCTTGACACCTTTTTGGAATGGATTGCTTCAGACTTCAGTGGAAAAGGAATTTGAGAAGATTATTTAAATGTGGGATGATACGTTGTTGTTGTTCTATTGGATGATATAACCTCGAATGAAGAATCACGGTGATTATTCTTAAAAGGAGCAGCAGGATCGATGATAATGGTGTGCTTCTTTGTACACCTGGCTAATGGAACCTTGAAAGAAAGCTTTGAATCTGCTCAGCTAAAGGATTTTCGGTTTGGGGGGAAGCTGCCAAAGTCTCTGTTTCTCAAAGGCTCATGTTCTATCGTCTATTCTGAAGCCTCGGAAGCTTTGGTGGTGAATGTTTAAGAGATGATGACTTCTATCTTCTACAACGGGGCTGCTCGATATCCTTATCTCGGTACTCGTATCATCATCCTCTTATACTATATCATCTACTCTATCTTTGTAAATATTTATCAGAAAGCAAAATAGAAAAATATAAAACCTTCAAAAACCCATAAAAATCATAAAATTTGAAAAATACCAAAAATATGTTTTCTAAGACATGTCTTCTGGTATCGATAACATCTACGGTCTTAGAAATGTCATTCAATAATGGCACGAGACCATAGATGAAGTTCGAGCAGGTGGTGTAAATATTCTTTTCCAAATCATGTCTTTAAATAATGGCTTACAGTTTATTCAGACTGTAACCCGCGCTTCAAAAATGGCTTGCAGTTAATTCAGACTGTAACCCGTGCTTAACTATGGTTTGCTATTATTTCAGATAGCTACCCGCTCTTCAAGAAAGAAAGTGTTGCGCTAAACCAATTTTTCAAAATTCGTGCACTTATCCTAAAACAAAACAAGGAAAGCATGTCGTCAAAAAGACTGCTGTTTCTACACAAATGTTTTTCCGTCTAAAATTCTTCAGAAAAATATTTGCTGTTTTTCAAAAATTGTGGTAAATGAGTTGCTTGAAAATCAATCTTATTCAGAGTTTTCGAAATATATTGAAAACTCAATCAATGACTTCAGCGATTTTAAACTTTTCAAAAAATGAGTCATTGATTGAGGGGGATAATGTTTTCAAATCTATATCATCTAACGGGCTTTCTTAATTATCCTACGTGCTTAATTAAAAATGATATTTGCCTATGTCGAAGGACTAGGAATTTAGGATATGATTGTTAGGATTAGATGATTATAGTTTGATGATACACATTATTCCCATGCCTTATATGAACTGATTGATATGTTGGATTGACTTTTATTAGTCGATTGCTGTTTGGGTGTTGTCGACCACCATATATATGTTTGTATGTTTACTAACGCATGCAGATATCATGGTTCATAAGAATGTCCCTGATCCGGATCCCACAAAATATGTTGATTGGATGCCGAAAGGAAAGGGTAACTATATCTTGGGTTGACAAATGAAGAAACGGAGCTTAATTTGACTTCTATGGAAAGTTGGCATGATAAAGTGCAATGTAAGAGGTCTCACTGCATCAGCATATGGTTTTCTTCATCATCAAATGAAGAAACGGAGCTTAATTGGACCTCTATGGAGAGTTGGCATAACAAATGCAACGCCGAGAAGTCTCATGCATCAGCAGACGGGTTTCTTCCTGCCTTACAGCAACAACAACAAAAGCGGCTCAACCACCTAACGTATCTTTGTGCAGGGATACCATTTTTCTAAAACTTTGAATAAAATTGTTTTGAAAATGGAAAAATATTGTTTTGAAAATAAATTGGACCAAATTTTGAAAATCACCGGACTTCTTTTCATCAAAACCTAAGTCACTCAATTATCGACTTCGGTCATCGATTGAGGGGGAGAGTGATTTAAAATAAAATATTTTCAAACGATATTTCCTCATAAAAATTCCGGTTTGTACGTTAAAATGTGGTGATCTAAAGATTTAATGTTATGTCATGGTATGATTTTCTTTAAAACTCAAAGATCTGTCAAAATGAAATTTTTTCTGTTCTTGTTTGATTGTGAAATTGTTTTATTTTACTTAAAGATCTCTTAAAACAATCATACCTGACACTAACAATCTTTAATGTCTTAAAATTGGTCCTTATCTGTCATTTTTCAAAATTAAATCTTGCCACGTCTTTCCCCAAACTTTTCTAAATGATTTTAAACAATTGGGATGACAAATCTCAATTGGTTTGAAAGTTTTGATCAGGGGAGAAATCGTGATTTAAATATCAAATTTGTTTTAATGGAATTGGTTTTAGTCCTTCAAAGGCATTTCTGCCTCCATGTGCTAAACGATTTCAATATACATAATGCACATGTTGAGGGGGAGCATTTATCCAAAACAAGATGAGTATTTAAACCAGGCACATATTCTCCCATGTTTGCTAAACCTAATTAAATCACTTGAGATCCAAAATCTCAAAGGGTTTGATATTTTTTATCGGGGGAGAATTTGTGATTTAATAATGAAATTTGATAAAAGGTGATCGTATTGATTCAATTGTGCAGGCTGCTCTCTCATATGTGCTAAACGCTTTAGAATCTCTATGCACATATTGAGGGGGAGCATTTCAAAAGAAAATAAACTATCGAGGTGCAAATGCTTTTATATTTTAACATAAAGTACCTTGATTGAGTTTTAAATGGTTTCTTAATGGATTTTGTGATCGTGGATGTGCTTCAAAATAACTCTTTCCTCTATGTGATAAAAATGATTTCAAAAAATCCTATGCACATATTGAGGGGGAGAATTTACCAAAGAAAATTAAATGGCTTTTTCCATGGAAATTGTGATCTAGAAATTATTTCAAAGAAATTATTTCAAAGAACTCTTGCCTCCATGTGCTAAACAATTTCAAAATCATATGCACATGTTGAGGGGGAGCATTTCTAAATGATCAAAACAATTAAGGTACAAAATGCTTTGATTTTATATCACAAGTACCTTAATTGATTTTTCCAAATGATTTTTCAATTGGTTTCAAGGAAGAATGAACTGTACCAAAAGACCGACCATTTTACTTTATGTATGGTGTTATAAGGATGGTTAGGTTAGGTATTAGTTCCCACGATCTCGCCAGAACCAGAGGGATCTACCCAGGGACAATCCACTAGATAGTGTAGAAGTCCTTAGGTATGATGAAAAAAAGGAGAAAAGTGAGATATGGGAAGAGTGCGGACTGAGATAGAGCTAGAACTGGAATAAACCCAACAAGGTTCTAGTTATGAAGTCTCGGTAAGCACTGAAGGGGTTGAAGAATGAAAAAGAATTAAATGTGAAAAAGGCGAAAAGAAATAGCCCTCTAATAATTCAACCTTAGGGCAGAAACCGGGTTCAATACATATGCTACTGGTGTTTACTAAGGTAACACTGGTATTGAAGACAAGACGTCATGGACCCAGTGACGCACTGCACTAAACTTCCCAAGTTACTCAAGTTCCTCTTAAAAGGGCTTGTTTCATTCTCACGGGGAACCGACATTATCTATCGACTTTCTTTTAGAGATTGTTGATATTGAAGAAGGAGACCCTCTCCCTAGTCTCCGACATAGGAACCAAATATGCACAATTGAGTCTAGAGCCAAGAGATTATCCACAATATCTCATTAGGACACTAAATTAATGAAGACTTGATGTTTCACGCAATGTGGAAAGTAAGAATATATTAAGAGTCCTACGAATTATCCTTGTGGTATTGCCAGAACATCCGAGTGATATGTTAAGTATTCACGATGAAGATGGAAATCCTTCTAGAGCCAACATTAAACAAGCTCTTGGTGGGTGACACGTGAGATCTTGCAAAAGATCAAGCTTGTGACAACTGGATAGAAACAATGGGGCGATTCATTCGTGAATCTACCTTGGTCCAGGAAATGAATTGACGAATACTTTTGGAAAAACCGTTCGATGTGCAAATCTTCTTTTCTCTAGCACATCGAATGTGTATTCATATTTCAAACACAAAAAGTATCTCTGATTGAAAAAATACTTTTGGAAAAACCGTTCGATGTGCAAATCTCTTCTTTTCTCTAGCACATCGAATGTGTACTCTTTTCAAATACAAAAGGTATTTTTGATTGAAAATTGATCTTTCTCATAAAACCTTCGTTGTATTGCAAAACTCTTTATCTTAAGCAATACGCGATTGTTTTTCAAATCATTTTTCATCAATCAGTGAATCTCAATTCGCTGGTTCACTCACTCCGTTGTCTTTGAGACCTTCCGTTTGAGAACATTTAGAACAGCTGCGAAACCTTGTCAAGGAGATTCTTCAGAATTATACCTGATCATAGGCAGTACTTGTACTGATCAACGGGGAATCATGGGCCGTGTACCTCAATTCAACGAAAGTGATGAAAGACACTTTCGTGTGTTTTATTGCTAACTGTTGTTTGCAGGCACATTTGGATGGTTGCAGCTGATCAGAATTGAGGTGTCAATCCAAAGCCGCATGCTCACAGCATCCACACTTAATTGAAGAAATCATGACTTGTGCTTATCTACATAACCTGGCTCAGATATTTCTATACTATGCTTTTGCTACGCTGCTGCAAATATCATGAACCAGTAAAAGCTTCCGCTACTCTGATGAAATGATGTCATGATCCAAAAGGTGTGAGCATGTCGGTCCAAAAGTCACAACATCACATGAAGGCAACACTACTATGGATGATCCAGAGAGATTTGTTGTGGCTGATGATCTCAAAGAAAGCTCGAAGATCATCAAGATGTGGATCAGTTCAAAGACCTACACTGAAAGTACAAAATAATCGGACTATGAAGAGTCACTACTAATGCACAAAGAATGCGAACATTGAAGAATTGAAGTCTACGAGCTGCAACAGAAGACAAAATAAAATTCTAGGATTCGAAATGTAAAACATGGGGTGACCTCCCTTAGGGGGAGATTGTTAGGAATTAGAAAATTCCATGTTAAAGTGTCGGTCACCCCAATTATGGTCTAGCATATGTTAGCTCGTAGACGTGTCGTTATTTACATTATTTAGTAGTTAATTAGTTAGTTTGTAGCGTAGTTTAGTCTAGTGCAACACCGTGGAGGAAGGACGGGTCTTTACCCACTGTATACTTGATCCACAGGCCGTCAGGAGTTCGTTTAGTTTGTAACCTATAAATACCCTCTACCTTCCAAGGTAGAGGGTTGGAAGTTCTAATCTAACCTTTTACACTTTTGTTTATCTCTCTAGAATTCCCTCTCTACTCTCTTCATCTCTCTAACCATGGCATTCATATACTATCATCATCCTAGACCACCCGAATCATCTAAACAACATAATATTCACGATCCTACAACGATAGATACCCTTCACTAATATCTTCGTCTTGACACTTGAGACACCATTCACAAATGTCTTCAACACTTCTTAGAAAAGAAAAACAATCATCAACAAGAAGACTTCAGTAGTCTCGATGATGAGGAAGCATGGCAATTCATGGACTTGAGCTTGCTCGACTTCAAAGGTGGTGATCTTGCCTTTAAGAGGAACCTAGAAGATCACACAAAAACAAAACTACAAACATAGATCTATTGGATCTGAGGTTAGAGAGTTTTTAACTCAAGGGGAAAGTGTGTTAGGAAGTAGTGAGAAACAATGAAGAAATGGCTCACTATTTATAGAGGAAAAATTCTACTGTTCCCCGGATCCCACGGATCCCTTCCACAAGGGATCCGTCTAGCGTAAAGCTAAGGATCCGTGGGACGCTCCTCTTTACCAATGGGTATTTTGGTTATGGGTCATGGGTCATGGGTTGATCCATGGGTCTTTAGTTAGATACAATGTATCTCTTGAGTGCAATGCACTTAGTTACATGGGTATGGGTCAAAACCATGGGTTGTGGATATTATCCATATATGATATAAGCATGATGTCATGCAATGGGTTATGGGTCAAGCTCCATGGGTCATGGGCTTTGGGTTGTACCCAACTATATTCAATGTATTTGCCCAATGGGCTATGATATTTAAGTTTCTACCCATTTATATTACCCAATATACTACATACTAGTTATGTGTATATTTTACTCAAATATGTAAACACTAGTTGTTGTACATATGTAATATTAAATCATAAAATCACTTATACTTGTTTTAGTGTTTTATGTGAAAATGTGAATACGTTAGAAACTATTAGTTCAAACCATTTACGTATTTTTTTTGTTTCGTTAAAAAGATTTTACGTTTGTTATCGACAAAACATTAGAAGATCGTAAAATATAAATAAACGTTTTTACGGCTTATTTGTATTAACACTAAGCAAACACAAGAATAATTTAGCTAGACATGTTAAACAAGCAAGCATACACACAATCAATTGAACATGGGATAGACATAATGATAAATTGGATAAACAAACTTATCTTGCAATGTAAAATAGGGTATGGGACCCTAGAATACTGTCCAATTCGGACTACAACTGAGTTAGGGTTTGCTCTTCAAAATTCTACCTCCTCAAATACAGAAAAATCGAATTCTATATATATATATTTACAATCGCGACGGCGTCACCTTTTGCTAGTGACGCCGTCAGGTCGCCGTCATTAGGGTTTCGTTTGGGCCAAGTCATCGTTGGGACGGCGTCATTTGAGATGTGTGACGCCGTCAGTATTCAGTAGCGACGTCGTCTGAATCTTGGATCTGGGCGTCTGGTGTAGATTTTGTGAGTGACGCCTTCCAGAGTTTAGGAGTGATGCCATCGGGCTTTAGGACCAGAAATTCCGCTGAGCCGTCGCGTGCACTTTTGATCAAGTCTTCAATAGAGGGACGGTGTCGCCCTTTGGTTAGGACGCCGTCAGGTGTACTGGATTGCCTTTGATGTTGACTTTGCCATCTTTTTCATGTTTTCGCTCCTTTTTGTCCAAATATGCTTCATTCCAGCATTTTGCTTCCAAAAGACCTAAAATGTGAAAATGAACGATTTTAAGCAGTAACAGATATAATATGTGTCGATTTAGGGCTTAAATGACCCTTTAAAAACGTACGTTTTAAATCCTTATCACATACCCCTGTTAACAATCTAATAATTGAAAACAAGCAACCAAAAGACCCCATTTACCTACCCCCATCAAATACCAAAAGTCACTAATTATTTTCAGCCATTTGCGCAACATAACCTTTCTGCTTACAAATACCATCATCAGTTTTACCATAAATCTTTATCAAACGAGCAAGTAGTCGGTGTGCCTGGCATGGGTTTCTCTGAGTGCATCCAAACTGTTAAACGCCTCACCACGTGGTCCCAAAGGTTCGTTCTCCAGAATCATGTCCCTACGCTTGATGATCATCCTCTTGAGATGATCAATGCAGGCACGTATTAGCTTTGCAAAAAAACCCTTCTTCTATAGGCTCTTGCCCAAACCACAATCCCATACGATTATGTAAGCGCGATGAACCAGCAATCTCCATTAGTTCATTCAATATAGGGATATCTTCCATTGGAAAATGTGTGAGGAAAAGGTTGTGGATGGGTTTATTGGTTCACGCGCAAAAGTAAATAGCATCTTAGGGAAGAGACGGTCAAGGGGTCTAGTAATGATTTTTTTTCACACTTGGTCCCTGAATTTATCTATGTTGGCGTTATCATACTTAAAACCCCCGCCCATTAATAACTTGAATGTTCACATTTGGTCCCTCAATTTGACAACTTTATCTTTTCTATAATTAATCCCACCTCATTAAATTCATACCCACCCTGATCAAACACAAACAAAAAAACACACATTAATCACTCAAACCCTAATAATCACTCAAAACCTAAAAATCTGCCAAACACACACACACAAACAATGAAGCCAAATAACAAAAAAAGTATTTTTATTTATGTTTTGATCTATCAGTTGCTGATTTAATTTATCATTAACAGCTCTTGTAATGTATAAATGTTGTTGTTTTGGGTTGTTAGCGATTCTATGTAAAATGTGATTGTTTTGGGGTTTATAACGGTCGTTACGTTATGTGTATTGTATGCTCTATATTTTGTTTTCCATGCTTTGCTTTTCGTATATGTGATGATTCTTATGTGTTTGATGAAATGTTTATAAAGTTGTTGGAACTTAGAATGATTTGTGGTGCTTGTATTGTGCCTAGAACAATTACCTGTAATGTGCCTAGAATGTAGTTTCATGACTAGTTAAGTGTTTTGTGCATAGTTTTTGCTTGGCCACCAAAGAGAATACCTAGTAGCCTTGTTTGTGCTTGGCCACCAATGAGAGTACAATACAGCCTAGTTTGTGATTGGCCACCAAATGAGTATTGGATCACTAAATTTTCACACTTGGTCCCTGAATAAGAGACCACACTGGATTCTTCTACATTGCAGCCTTCTTTGGGATTACATTGAAAGGATCAAATGAGTATTGGATCAGTAAATTCTAAAATGGTATACCTTGCAAAACTTTTTCTTTGATTGTGATATATCTTAATATTTTCATCAATCAAACTGATCTATAATTTCTTATTTGCAGATGTCATACCCATTTCCTCTAATTTAGGCAGTTCTGATTCAAGCATTGCTGGTACATGAATCCCACCTCAATTGCTTGCTTGGTATTATACACAACCAGATTCTTCAAGCTCTGAATATCTAATTGGAGATTCCAGTACTGATGCTGAGCAAGTTGATCATATCCAAGCCATTGAACCTCTATAGCCTCTCCCAGCTAAGAATCCTATCCTAGCTCTTCGTGTCCCAATTCCATAAGCCTCACAAACTAAAATTTAACCAGGATATAGTGTTAGGACTGGCAACTAAGAAAACTTTGACTTCCATTGGTGACAAGGATTTTGGGACTAAAAAACCTAAAGGTTTTGGAGCACCTGAATGCAGCCAAAAGAAAGGAAAAATGAAGATGGTGTAGGATCTCCAATAACAACTTTTGTGGTAGTATTAGTTATTAACTTTTGATGATTGCAATTAATGTTGGTACTATAACTAGTTATCTCTTGGAATGATGAAACATTTGATGTACTGTAGTTTAAATGGATGTAGTTTCAAACTTTAAATGGTAGCAGTTTGGTTGGTTATATTATCTTTTGCAAATTTTTGTTCTTGATTTCTGTAGCAGTTTGGTTGAGTCTTGCAAATCATATCCAAACACCCCTCATAAATATTGTGAAATGCCTTTCTAGTTGAGTCTTGTGTCTTTTTTATGTTTATTTTTTTTAGACAACATTTGACTCCCATTTAGCATTTGCAAGTTTGACTTTAGAAAGTCAAGTCAAACTGGCAAATGCTAAATGACATTTGCCAATTTCTAGTTTGATTTTCTAAAGTCAAACTTGTAAATGCTAAATGAGAGTTTAGACTCATGGATTTGCAAGTTTGAGTTTACAAATTCAAACTGCAAAGGCTAAATGGGCTTTTTACTCATGGATTTGAAAGTTTGATTTTTAGCAAGTCAAACTGCAAATGCTAAATAACATTTAGCATTTTCAAGTGTGACTTTCTAAAGTCAAACTTGTAAATCTATGAGTCAAACAAAGCCTTTTTTCATTGCAGTCAAAACTCCCATTTATCACAATTTGGCAACCAACATATGCAGAACCTAAATTTTTATTTTTGCAGCCCCAACATATGCACAACCAACAACATATGCAGAAGCTAAATTTAATCAAAGAATACACAAAAATAGCAAAATTCTTTATACAAGATTAATTGTCATAGGGTATTCAACCCATACATAAACTACAACCACTAAAGAAGTCTATTCTGACTGTGAGGGAAGCTCGGTGGAGTTTCAATAGCTTCCTATCCAACTCCCAAATTATCTTGATATTTTAAGACTCTTCATCACTTAAATCGCTGACCCCAGATATAATTTTTCTTCAGAAACAGGGAACACGCAAGTATAAACTTTATTATAGTTAATTCATTCTTTGATATAGGAAAAGATTGAAACACCACACTCTGAAGCTGCCCCGACCTCATTGTGTTTGATTGGTGCTGAACTAGTCAAGTTTTATCACTCAAGCCTGCCACTTGTGAATGGCCGACCGTAACAAACTTAAAACAGTTCAAGCACGAATGCAATGAAGATCAGGAGAGTATAGTGTTTCCCCAGGTCGTTAAGTCCAAACGAGCTGTGCGAGAATAGTCAAACGTATAGTGATCGAGAGGATTTGAACGGGAAAGGATAGTGATTGATCTATACCTAAAGAGAAAGCCCATAAACTACATGGGCTTAAATGTAAATTAAAGGAAATTAAAAAGATAAGAAATATTAAATAAACGCTATCACTATTTTTAAAATTGATGAACGTTTAAAACCTAAAACGTGTGTTTAAATAAAACCTACGTAAACGTACAAAATAAAAAGTGAGATCTAAGAGATAAAAGACCTAAAAATATGAAAATGACATTTTTACAAACCTAATGATAAAATAAAATATTTAGAAAAATAAAATTATTTTTATAACTATTTAATTAATTATTATTAATTAAAAACTAATTTTAACTATTAAATATTAACCTAAAATACAAGAAAATATGAAACAAAGCTAGAAAAATAAAATTTTGACTTAGAAAAATCTAAAATAACAAAATAGAATTTTCAAAACTATTTTTGTATTTTTCTGATTATTTTTCTATTTTTTATGAATTTTAAACTATTTAAAACTAATTAAATTACTTAAAAATACAAATTTAACTAATAAAAATCTGGAAATTTTTTTTTTGGCTTTTTATATTTATCTTAACTTAATAAAAATGAAAAATTATTTTTTTGAAACTTTTCTTAATTATTTGTATTAAATCCTAATTAAAAATGCTTAAAAACTAATTTAAATTAAGAAAATTAGCAAACAGGACAGGAAAAATATGAAAAATTCAAGAAAATCTTAAAATAATACAAGGAATTTAGGAAAAATATAAAAAACAGGGGTTGTGTGGAGGAATTTTCAACTGTAGGCACAAGTGCTTAGAAATAAGCACTTGGAATAATCTAATGAGCACCAAGGACCACCCACTGATCACAGAAGCTTGGATAAGCTAAAATGACCAAAATGCAATAAATCTAAGCTGCTTTAAACCACTGGAATGGCAATTACCAAGATTTAATGAAATGAGCTTTTTGCTAAAAACATAATTTGAGGCCAACTTTGGGCTTAAAAATAAGCAACTAGATAAGCTAAAAACTAGAAAACAGAAGAAGGGGCTTGAAGGAGACCTGGCCAAGTGCTTACAAGCCAAAGACCAGACCTTGGTGAGCCAAGGTGAGCCTTGTGCAAGCTTTGCACACACCCTGTGCAGACTCAGTGTTAACTGAGTCAATGCACAGGGCAAATGACCCTATGTTGACAAGCCATTATGAAGCTTATAGATAATTCACAAAAATACACAAAATTAGTAATAATAAAATAGACCAGATGAACTTTTAACACCAAAAGTTTTACTTGATTTGGCCAGTAAGAATGAACCTGTGAAAAATCACTCCAGTTGAGCCAAAACTGAGATTTTCAATTTTGACTTTTAGAAGTTATGGAAATTTGACCAAAATGAATTTTGATCTTAATTAGAGGACCTGAAAGTGATTGTTATAAGACAAAATGAAGCTAAAGAAACCTATACCTATGATTTTTACACACAGAACAAGCTTTGGATTCTTTAAAAATCCAACAGGTATGCATATTAGACAGATAAGAGGTAATTTTGACTTTGGTTTTCTGAGGTGCAAAGTAAAGACAGATATGAGTACATATGGACATAACAAGCATGAACCAACAGACCTTATCCACTGCTTAGCCCTTTAACTCATTTTTGTTACAAAATCCAAACACCTCTTTAAAACTGATATGCAAACTGAAATTGAGACAAACACTAAACCAGAGAGTACCATTGATCAAACTGAGTATAAATTACCTAGTTACAACTAATTAGACACATAAAAACCAATTGTGACCACAGATACACATATAAGCAAAATATGCAAATTAGATGGAAAAATGGAACTTGAAATGCAACTTACATAGATCCAGCTTGTGTAGCAGGCTAAAACCAGAAACTAAACCATACTTAAGCTATTCAAATTCACCCCAAATACATCTCTGCAACACCCATATTCATCTCCAAACTGCTTAAACCAAGATCTTCTTCCCAGTTGACTTTTATTGACTTTTATCCAACTTTGCTTGAAATTGTTTCTAAAACTCACCAAAGCTATTGAGCTTAGATAAGCTTGTTAGAGCTTAAATAAAGCTTATTGAAGCTTTGAACATAAGAGATGGAATTTGAATTTTGCAACAGTGAACCTTAAAAACTTGAAATGTTGTTCTGTTTGAATCACCACTAGAAAACAGGTTATATTGATAAATTAACTTAAGTTTAGTACATTGAAACAGAAATTTAAAACTTTTAGATTAAACTAAGACATAGAAAAATGAAAACGACATACAATGAAACTAAAATTTAACTAACTGCCTTCTCTTGCCTCTTTCTTCCTCTTTTTATGCTCCAATAATGTTCCACGTGTCCTTCTGAGCAGATCCCACCTCTCCATTTGACCAATGGTTGAGTAATGAGCATTTTGGCTATTTTATCACTTTGGCGGGAAAGACTGTTTTTGACTTGTAGCCTCTGATTTTATCAACTAGGGGGGGGGTGGCATTTAATGTTGTGGTTTGTGATGATGAGGGGGTGGTGGGAAAGGAGAAAAGTTGATGGGAGAGGGCAGAGGGCAATGTGCAGGCAAGCAAGTTGGGAAGACAGGTGTACAAAGTTGGACAGGTGTGGGCGGGCAAAGGAGAAGGGTATTTGTTTGACTTGGGGTTCAAAAAGAGAAAAGACAGGGGTCCAAAGGTGTAATATGGCAGGGGTCTAAAAGGTTTTGACAAGTCTTTAGGTTTATAACTACAAGGACTAACATTGCAAATCTGCCAAATTAGAGGGACCAAACCTGTAATTTTCCAAACTTGTTACAAGGGACCAATATTGACAAGTTCCAATAGTACAAGGACTAGATTTGACAATTTCAATTTTCCAGGGACCAAACTTGACATTTTTGAAAGTTGAGGGACCTTTTCTGCCATTTAACAAAAGATTTATTCAAGGACCATTTTTGACAATTTAGAATATTTCAGGAACCTTGAATAACATTTTTCTTTATTTTGTTTTACCAGGACTGTTTTGACAACTTTGAAACTGGGGGACTAAACTGCCAATTATGTAAACTTTATACGTTTTTCACCAGATTTTGATATTTTTGCATTTAAAACACATAAAACACTTATTTGTGATATTTTTATCATTTTGATGCATTTCTGAGTGTTTTCAGATGTTTTTGCAGTTTAAATGGTACAAAAATGATGAGTATTTAGACACTCATCAGTGTTGCTGTCTAAATTTAATGAATAAATTTTCAAATGTAGAACACTAAGAGGGTGTTTGTGTTTGATTGTCACGTTTGCAAACATGGAAAACAAAACCACGATTTGCAAAAGTAACTCCCTAGCTCCAGTTGCAAAACCACATTTTGAAGCATTTATAATGCAAATAATCAAATAATCACGTTTCTTTCCAAACAACAAAACTTGATTATTCACATTTGACAAAGTGATAATCAAATAATCAAGTATTCAAAGGTTTGCCAAACACCCCCTAAGAGTGTATGAAGCCTGCAAAATGACCTAGTATTGAGATGCACAACCATGGCAATTTAAGATGATTTATTTTATACATATGCATTCCACACTCTGGTTTCTAGCATTTGTAAATTTGGAGATCCACGAATCATTTGAATGATGAATGATACCATAACATTATTCCCAAAATCCACTCTGGATAACTTAAGATTCTTGAGGGATACAAAGGCGATGGGTACATTCATCCTGTAATTAGCTTATGCCAACAACTACAAAAGTCTACTTTTCGTAAGTTTTAGAGATTACATTTCATAAGTGTTAATGATTACTTTAACATTATGTAATTTGAAGTATAAAACTCAAATTGGTCTTACCGTGCAGTCCTGAAAATCTAAGGTAGGCGTCTCAAGTTTCGGAAGACTTGTCAGGTGAAAGATATTGGAAATTGTGATTGTCGTCACATGGTTCCAAACACCGAATGACAAATATAACTTCTTCATATTTCTAAGTTTTACAATTTCCAAGAGTCTCATCTCGTTTGTGGCATCAAGCTTAATTTTCAGAAACTCAAGTAAGGGACAACGAGCAATAAACTCCCAAAATGTACCGCTTTAAAAATTGACAAAACAAAATTCTAAGCTCAATAGATTTGGAAAACTACAAAAACATTCCAAAATAGGAAAAGTATAATAGTGAAGTTCCAGATGTTTCAACTCCATGCGAGAGTAAAGTTGGGTTGGAAACGTAATTGGTTCACCATACCAGTTTCGAATTGTGAGCTCCTCAATTCCTTCCCAAGCCAAAAACAAAAGCCAATCATGAATCTCTTCATAATTTAAGTCATCTTGTCCATACATCTTTTTGGGCTCTATGGAGAAGACAACCCTTCTTATGAGACCTTAAGCTGAAGTAACAGTCTAGTTACATGCCTCCCATCAAACTTATTGGTTAAATAATACTGTAAAAGAAATCCTCATCAACTATGACATCGGTGAGCAAAGTCCACTTAAACCTCCAGCTTCTAGCTAAACTATCGGTCCTCACCGCATATTTTATTGGCAAACGATTAAAAATATTAGTGATCACATCATCTGGCATGTTGCTAATATAATCGGCATATTAGTGATAACATTAGCTCCAAACGACATGGTATTGTTGAAATTTGAGTTGGTTTTTTTAGTTCTCGAAATGAGGGTTTGGATTTGGTTTTTTTGATTTTGAGGTGATGGTCTGAATTAGGGTTTGGGTTATTATGGTATGAATATGGGGTTGATGGGTAGGTTTATTGGTTTGCGCGCAAAAATAAAAAGCGCGGGGAACATACAGTCAAGTTGCATAGTCATGGCTTTATGCTTATTTCACAGTTGGTCCCTCGCGTTCAGTGTTTGGTTCGCTTGGGTTAGATTTAAGTCATAAAAGTGCTCGGTCTATTATGCCCTTGAATATATAACTCAAAACGGACGTTGACCTGAGCATTACGGGTCAAGAGACGCAATTGGCCTAAAAAACCTAAGGTTTAGACTCATGATGACGATTTTCTCACCTTTCAGACTTAGACGATGTTTTTTGGCAAGTTTAAAGACCAACGGTGTATTTTTGTCAAGATCTTATAAAAAATAAAAAAGAAATAGTATTAATTTACTTAAAGAATAAAGATGAAAAACTTTATTTAAAAAAAAAGAAGAAAAAAGACTCTGAGTGAAGGTGAATATAGGGAGAGAGAGAGAGATAAAGGCCAGAAGGGGTCCATGTTCCTCAACCGCATGACATCAAATTCAAGGTAATACACCTTCTCCACCTTCCTCCTCACTTGTTATTTTTATATTTCATTTTCTTTCAGTTTCACTTCATTTGCCGGTGTCTCAACTTCCAGTCAGATCTGAAGTACGTTACACTCCAACCCTACCCTCACTGTGCACTTTTTGATTCAGATCTATACATTTCTTCATTTTTTACTTAATTGACAATCAAGTTGTTATATATTCATACAACTTTTTATTATAGTATGTTTTTTACAAGATCTAAATTGTAACTGTAAATGCTGAAACAACCTTTTTTTACTTTGTCGGCAGTGTCATATGTAGTATATGACAAGTTACCTGTTGTTATAGGAAAATGATTGGGAGACCTAAAATATGTGACTAATTATGTGCCTAATAGATGTGGCAATAAATTATTGGTTTGTGAAAAAGCGGGTCCCCCTGCTGTCCCCAATAGGATGCTGACACATATGTTTAGGCATATTATTAGTCATACGAGTTAGGCATCCCAATCAATGCTCGTTGTTATATTTGTCACTTTTAATAAAGTTAACTTTGATTTTTTTTTAAACAAAATGTGATTGTTTATTATGCCCTTGAATATTATGCCCTTGTTATATTGGTAAATTTCAATTTAAAATAAAATTGGGATGATTGTTAAAAATAGAAGTTTATACTTGTGTTTCGCTGCAAGTAGGTTTATTGAGAGTTTGTTTTGGATGATGTAATGTAGGTAGGTAAGTTAGTGTTATTGGTGAATGAATGGGGAAGTCTCCTGGAAAGTGGATCAAGACCGTTCTCTTTGGCAAGAAATTGTCCAAATCCAATCTCTCCAAAGTAAGTTTACATGATCCTTGTGTTTTCAAATCACGGACAAGAAGGTATTTTATATTGTGATTGACAAAATAAGTAATGTTGTTTTTGTGAAGGATGCTACCCCAGACTTGAGGACATCCCTCAGTAGGAAGGCACCATTAAATGATTATGGTGCCGAGAGTATGGTTATCTCCAGCCCGGTGCGTCCAGTCATTGCTTCAAATGAAGACCATACACAATTGGAGAAGACCTCCAGTGGCGACTTAGTGCCTGATACAGCTGACGTTCACAGAAATACTATGGAGTTATATGCTGCAAACGGTGAGGAGTTGATCAAGCTAGAGCAAGCTGCCACAAAGGCGCAGGCTGCTTTCAGGGGCTACTTGGTAATATTTCTGTCTTTGAAATCTATATGACTGTCAAGTTATAGTATATGAGTAATGATATAATGTAGCTGCTAATCGTTCATGTCTCAAATTGTCTGTGGCGTTATTCAGTTGATTAGTCTTTTATACCTTGCATCAATACTGTCGCACATAGGCTAACATGAATATCATATATGAAGGCACGGAGAGCTTTCTGGGCCCTCAAGGGTATCATAAGGCTTCAAGCACTAGTTCGTGGTCATTTGGTTAGGAGACAGGCGGTTGCTACTTTGCGTTGCATGCGTGTGATTGTTGAGTTCCAGGCTATTGTTCGTGGCCGCAGTGTGAGACTTTCTGGTAATGGTCCGTTGCTTCAAGAGAACACCGCAGGAAAGATAAAGGTAGTTCCTTTATCTTTTATTGTTTTTCATGTACTCTTCCTACATAGCCGTGTTGACTATCTACATGCGTTGACAATACCTTGGTTTTTGGCTATTTGAGCTCCCTGTTGTTTAATGTTTTAAATGCCTCAATGAATAATGAAGACACATCAGATGGCCTGTTATCTTCTGTATGATCTGATTCCACATGCAGCTAATTGTATTTTTACAATTGTTTTTATTTGGTTAGGATAAGAAATCTGCGGACTTGCTTGGAACATCCCTCCGAGTAGAGAAGCTATCGACAAATTTCTTCGCTACCAAGGTATCCTTAAACATTTATGGTATCTTCACTTGCAACTATTTTTAAGTGTATGCTAGTTGTCATGAACAATCGAAATGGACATATTTGGAAGCTTTTTTTATTTAAAGAAAAGCTTTGATGGGTTACATATTACCTAAGATATGCTTCCACCAGATGCCCTGTTTTGTCTCCAGATGGCCGAGATATTACTCCATTTTGAGTTATTTAGCTTATAATTCCATAACTGAAAATGTATGCACATACATATATTTTAATTCAAATAAATTGATTTTCTAAACTAAAAGTTATGTTTGAGAATAATGAAATTCACTTCTGTAAATAACTACTGAAAAGAAAACTAGATATATGGCTAGAATACGCCACTATAGTCGACATATTTACCTCTAATATGAGTTAAAAAGTTCAATATAACTGCATCACATCACATCTTTGCCCGTTATGTGAACCTAGAAATATTTAAGGGTACACAATGCTCGTAAGCAAGTATTTGTCAGGAAAGTTGACAGAAAGCAAAAAGTTCATAACTGTATTCTTTAGAGTGATTTTTATTCTAATGTGCATGCATCTCGAGAAGTTGATTAATACTTTATTTTCCGTTTTAGCTTGTTGCTTCATCACACACTACAACGCCCTTGAGTATCCAATACGAATCAGTTGATCCAAATTCAGTGAGAAGCTGGCTTGGCCGTTGGTCATCTTCTTCTTTCTGGGAACCATTGCCTCAACCCAAAAAACCACTGGATGCAAAGCCTAAAAGAAAACAGACTAAATTGCAAACCGGAGAAACCGAAACAGGGAGACCAAAAAGAAGTGTTCGAAGAATTCCCACTGCAAATAATGATCAGAGTCTCTCCAATTCCGCTGAAAATGAAAAATCGAAACGTACTGTGAAAAAAGCCAACCACCAATTGGACGCGGGTCAAGAGCAATCTATCACTGAACTTGAAAAAGTCAAACGTAATCTAAGAAAAATATCCGTATCTGCATCTGCTGCTCCCGAAAAGTCAGAAATAGAACCTGATAAGTCTTCACCCAGTTTAAATAAAGAAATTTCTGATCAGAGAACCGATATTGAAGTAAACGATTCAATTGTTGAGAGTGTTAAACAGCCTGAACCTGAGCCAGAAGAACCTCTGGTTCAGCCATTGGAGGATAAACCACGTGATGACATGCAAGATGATCAACCTGTCATCGAGCCACCTTCCCTAGAAACCAATGGGAAGGTTGAAAACGAACCCGAAAAACCCGAAAATGTGGAGTTAAATGGCAAGGAAAATCAGAAAGCAAGGAGGAGAAAATCTTCGCCAGCAAAACAAGAATACAAGGAGAGTGTGTCACAGAACTCACCCACTGTGCCAAGCTACATGGCAGCGACCGAGTCAGCAAAGGCCAAGCTTAGAGCCCAAGCAGCAGCAAAGGCTGCAGAAGAAGGGGTCGAAAATGGTTTCACCAGGCGACAGTCTCTACCATCCGCCACCGCCAAACCGAGCTTGCATTCACCACGGGTGCATAAGCCTTCACAAGCCAATGGCAATGGAGTGACTAAACCTAACAAATCTCAAATATCACCTAGAGATGGTAAGCATATCTATTACTGTACTAAGTTCCTCATTTCTAATTCTTCCCTTATACTGTACCATGTATGTATGTTTCCTCCTACTACTATAAAAAGTTTTTGACTTGTCAAATCAAACCATTTACTTTACAAAACCAAAGTGCGCCTTTTTTTTTTTGTTGAAGAAAAGGGCCCTTTTAACCTTAAAAGTCAAAATGTACATTGGAATAACGAAAGAACATTAATTATTCTAGCTGTAATTTATCAACTTCCAGTAATTTGGGTATGCCATTATACGGGTGGCCGGGTGGGTACAGCATGTTAAACGAGTTTAGTCTAAGAAATGTTACCGGTTTTTTTTCTTTATTATGTAATCTTGAATTTGGAATTGTTATTAATGGTTATGTTTCATTGATCATCTTTGTTTGGGTAACTGACTACTTTTGTGTGTATCGTTCTTAGAAAAAGTGATCCAGGGAGGGTGGAAGAGGTGAGGCAGCGATCAACAAATTCTTGGTAGGAAGAGGTGAGACTCTGTTGCAGCTTCGGTATGGTTCTTATTGGGCAAACTCGTGTTGTGCTACAGTATTAGGCATTAAGAAATAACTGATGTTTGTTGTCACCGGTTTGATCTTTTTCTTTTGTTTCTGGGGGTGTTATAGCCGATGTCTTTAATGTATAGTGATGGACTCGAAGTTTGTTTTGATGTTATTGATTTTCTATATGGAATGCTTGAGATACATAACTTAAACTTAAATGTTTAGCAAATTGTCATCAAAGCCAAAGGGGTTTTATGGTTGTGCTTTTAACATATATCGAGACCATCATGGTACTAATTGCTTGAGTTAACTGAAGGTTAACATTATGGCATACTGGTCGTGATGAATTAAAAGCCGAATTGATGACCATCATGGTTTTGATGTTACAACATTTTAACACCCTTGCCTCTGTAGACAAAGGTTAAGGGTTCGATCCTTACTCCTTACAATGCCGTAGGTCCTTTTCTACTTTTGGTAGAACCGGAAGCAGCCACTCTACCTTAGGTAGGGGTAGGGCTGTTTACATCTCAACTTCTCCCATACACCGTGGAAGACGGTATTAGGTCCCATAACTCGTGAAAGACGGTTTGGGAGTTGCTTTACTTTAGTTTATGGTTATGATGTTACAAGCATAACCATGACTAATAGCGAAGGGTACCATAACGCACGATGCTCGCCAATCCGAGGTGGCAGCCACAACGGCGCGGCCAACCCTCCGCCACCACACCACGAACCCCTTTCGCCAATTGCCAAGCCAGTTTACTGGCGAGGCGCCAAAGTTGGTTTCTTTCTTTCTTTTTTTCTTTTTTTGGTTTGTCTTGTGTCTGTTGTGTTTTGTGTGTGTTGATTGAAGAAGAAGAAAAGTGGTAGGCGTGGCATGTTTATTAGGGTTGAATGTATGATGTTGGACATGGGCTCTTAACCTTGGGCTGCAACTATAAAACCCCCATTACCCACCTTTAAATTTCACAAATTTAAACCGAACATTTTCATGCTTTTGATATTATGACATCTATGACATCTATTTTGTGTGTTTTTACTTTTGATATTGTATTTAAATGTAACTTATTTGAAAAAAAAAATCCAAAATGGCTTGGGTTTGGCTAGTGACGAGGGAGGGGTGTTTTTGGTGTGTGAATGTGAAAAGTGAAAAGATGAGGTGGCACAACGGCTAGCCATGGTACCCTTTGCTCTCGTCACTTTGGTTAACTGAAATGATGTCATTATGGTACCCGAATTGATTCCAAATGTGAAGAAAATTATGTCTAATTGTGGTGAGGAGTTGCTGTTATCTACTGTCTAAATCATCTCATTACACCTAATGGAAATGTTGGTATAGATAGCGAAATTGTCAAGCATTTTAATGGTCCCGTGCTATTGATTGATAAAGAATCAAATTAGACTAATAATTTTATGGGGACACTCAACTCTATAAGCAGTCAAAGCATACTGTAAACATTATACACATATGTAATGCACATAGTAGTGTCCGATCAAAAGTATGAGTGTGCAAATCAATTCCCTAAAAAGAATAGATACATAGAATAGATACGAGTGATAATTGCGCCACTGTAATAAATAGAGGAGATCGACTAGTATTTATGTGATTCACAATGGAGACAACAATATCAACACTTTGAAAATGAGTCTATTTCTGTTGTACTTAGAGCTATCGGGAATGTAATTAGCAATCGTTCGAATTGGTAAAATTTTCAATAAAAAATCATACCTCTTAAAATCAGTTGCTCAGGTCTTGCCCTAAGTTATTCAGACACTTTGGAACTCCTAAAATATTTAAGAAAATTAGATACTTATAACAATATTTGATCAGATTTCTAGGATGTCACAAACAACATGCTGGGACCGTGTATGAGGGAGGTAGAATGTAGACAAATCTACCCCACCCAAGGATAACCCCGAAAGTAGAGAGCCTCCTTCTAGAAAAACCTCCGGCAAGTTGACCTTTTAGGATGTAAAATTGTGATATTGATTCAAATCAAGGGTTTGTAGGCAGAATTTCGATATAATTATGGTTATTATTTGTTAAATGCAAGTACAAAGATGAAATCAATGCCACAAAAGTAAAGTATAACACACAAACTGATGTGTTCTAAGTTCTAACATGAATTTGAGCGTAGATCGCAGTCATAGATGAAATTACATAAGTTTCAAGATGTAAATCAGCTTGTAAATAGGGATTTATCTTCTTATATTTTGCTCGTTCTCTCCTAATTGAATAATCAAGCACACAAATCTCTATGCCTTGGTCACAAGGCATGAGATCGGATACAAAATGGTAACATGGCATTCAACAACCAAAAATCCAAATCTGATTACATGTAACCAGCCAATTAAAATAATGAAATAAAAACTGCCAACATAAATCCACATTTTACGGGGGTCAATCGTTGAGAGCTTTAACTCCTTACAGAAAGAAGAAACGATAAGGACAGAGAAACAGATGAAATAGATCACATACATCAAACGCAAATGAGATTCAGAAAGCTTTAAAAACGGGAAGCCAAACAAAAGATCCTAATAGCGTTAGTAGGAGAAAAGAATGACTGATCGGTGACCTTATATAGTGGCTGTGGTTGTTTTCTTGAAGTCAATCTTGTCGACCTTTACCTCTCCATCAATGAGTTCGTAAACATAGACAACAACACGTAGGCCGTCAATGTCCATGAGAACAAAACTTGGGTTCACGTCATAGGTGATGCTGCTGTAGGCACCAGTAGCTGAACCAGGATTAATGACAACACCAGCCTCGTGTTTGTAAGCCTTGAATTGATGAGTATGACCACTAACAAGAATGTCAACATCCAACTGTCTCTGGAGCATGGCTAAAGAGTCCAAATCCCCCCATGGAACAACCTAAATGGAGTACAAAACACATTACCTTCTCAATGAATACAAAATGATCTCATCCCTAAAAAGCCTGTTTTTATCATGTATACTATTTATGCAAATTTAAAAAAAAAAAAAATCTTATCTAAGGCATGAGAGGAACAAATGTTCGTGTCATAGCTATTTATTTGTGGTAGTATGGAAAATAATTATTTAGAAAATGGTTCTTCCTCATACTTTAGGTTTCCTTAACAAATAGTCGATTGTTTTAAATGAACATTACAGTAAACAGTTCACTCTGTAAAAACGATAAATTACAAACAGAAGTGGCAAGTATTGTGATTCCTTTTGCATCCATGTTTGCAGAAGTAGTATCATATCATCAGTTAACATGATTTTGTAAGGTAATGAAAAGAGTCATAATATCAGTAACTGATAATGGCCAAGCTCAGGTGATGTGAGTCATGTGACTAACCTGATGACCATGGCACAATCCAAGCTTAAATTGCCCAATGGTAAGTGTTTTCGTTTCTGGATAACGAGAATCTTCATCATATTCACCTCGAGTGATATGCAAACTTGGGCATAGGCTCTTCAAATAATCATGAACTTCCTGCTCACGAAGACATAAACAGAAAAGAATGTGATGAGAAGCCAGACATACAAAACATATTCAGACTTGGTAAAAGTACATAGCTGCTGATGCGCAATATACACAATACAACTTCATAGCGACTATATTCTATAAAATGGAAAGTTATGGCATTGCAGCATCATAAATTACTCAAGAACTATAAGAGTGAAAACTATTTTACTATATGGTAAGATAATGTGTGATTGATGGTGAAATTGGTGATGAAATTGATGACGGAAATGGCAGTGAGGAACTAAATAATGTCAAAAGACTCGAAACAGCATCAGAATGTATACTACTCGTGCACATAGCTGACCAAAAACACACTTTCTGAACATAGTTTTTTTTTAACGGGTTCTCAACATTGTATGAAGTGAATATGAGTGTGTCAACTGGAAAACCTTTGTCTTGCCTAACAATCACACCATCGTAACGATGTGAGTCCTAATATAATTCAAATTTTATACAAACAATTGTAATACCCTATAGCTACACCAGGCTAGAGAGAAATTATATGCTAGCATTCACTACCATGCTTTTATTGTAAATCAGGCAATCGTAATATAACTTGCAGTATAAAAACAAACAATAGTTGCAGAAGCTAAGCAAATCAATGAAACAACTTATGCTAAGATCTGCAGAAATAATGTGTAGGTATATATAACTTCACAGGGGGCAATTGGATTGTCACAAGCTGCACATTAAGGACAAACATACTGAGGACTGGCTCAGTCTCGGTCACAGTCACAGCATAAAAAATGAACACGATGTCTGAACTCCCAATTTCTTAAAAAAAACAGTTTGTCAAAAGCACACTATCAATACGCAAGCACCAATTGCTCAGTCTTAAGATCCTATTTCTATTCTAACTTTAAAAGGCATTCTAACCCCTAAACCACCTTACTATCTCACATAACGAGACTTAAACCTATACCCTCTTGGTTGACGAGCCACTCACATACCGCTACGCTAAAGGGCCCTCTGGTTTAAGATCCAAACAATTAGATTCAATCAAATAATTTTCAACTATCGCGATATATACTAAATAAACCGCCCACATTTCAACGATCCTATAGTTCGCTTTCGAAATAAACAAAACCTAACAAAAATGCACCCAAATCAACAAATCACAGAATTACAGAAAGAAAAAAAAGAAAACTTACTTTGATACAAAGATTACCAGTACAAATAATATGTTGAATCTTGCCAGGAACAAGCATAGATTTAAACTTAGCAGGCAGATCAGGTGCCCTGTGTGGGATATGCATATCCCCTATTGCCAATACCAACACCATCTTTTTTTCTTTATCTGATCAACTAAACCCTAAAAAAAACACAATTTATGAAATTGATCAACTGATTGAATTAAGCTTTTATTTTATTGATCGGGTGTTGTCTTAGTCAACTCATGTAGTACTAGTATCAGTTTTATAAAATAAAAAAAGTTAAGGGGGGTAGCAAAATTTGATCGTGAGTAACTATGTTTAGAGTATTCATTCGGTTGGGCCTACTCGGTCATATTCCTCTAACAAACCTTCACAAAACTATAACAGACCTCCACAACTAACCCTTCTCACTCATAACAAACCTCAAATTACTTATTTAGAACACACCAATTACAACTTTATTTTTTTTATTCAAATTTCCAAATAAACTAAATTCATTTCATTAAAAATTAAACTATATTACAACATAATAATATTACACGCAACTTAAAATAACGGTACAAAAAAAATACGATATCAAGAAAAAAACGATACGGGAAAAAAAGTACAACAAATATTAATAATAGAAAACTTAAACATTTTACTCGTCATCGGCATAGGCATATTTCTTCATTATTTTTGCTTGTCTTTTTTGGATGATCTCTGCTTTTGCCGGGTCACTAGCCATGTTGGGATCTAGCAGGAGAAATTTCATCTCTTTCATCTCTAACGCAGCAACTTCCTTCTCCCTCCTCGCCTCGTAACAAGCCATTTGAACGTCGGCTTTTTGCGAATATTTTTCGGATAATTGTCTCGAAAAAGTACTCGATTGACTCCCCCGGAGCTCGCAGCGCTCGACGTTGAAGTCGACTTTTGTTTCTTTGCAGATCGACTCTTTCTGTTGCCATCTCTTTCGGGACGAGGTCGTTTGTCTGGGCCGAATATATCCTCGAGACATGTAATGTCTATCGGATCCTTGGCATCCCATTTCGGGTAATTTTTCAAGATCTCCCAAGCGTGAACATACGCGAACCCCTTCCCACCAAAACATTCTTCAAAGTTCTGTTTCGCATTTTCGAGATGATCGTGCTCATTTTCACCACTTCTACGCTGCAAATGTTTATAAACAGTGTTGAATTTTTGACAAACACCATTAATCCTCGTCCATTTACCCTTGATCATACTTTTGGTACGAGATTCATCGGCAGTCTGATCGTTGAACATCTCCATAATGTCGTTCCAAAAGAAATCTTCGAAACGGTTATTTCCCATATCTCTGTCTTGTGAAATTTCTATCCAAATTTCCCCAAGCAACTTTTCTTCGACCTTGCTCCATTTCCTCTTTCCTGTCTGGCCTACTGCTTCCACATCATCGTCATCGTCCGTGTCCAAATCCACAACTCGTTTTGATTTTTTTGCCTTGGTCTTTTTCCCTCTACTTTTGGACGGTTCACGTGGTTTTGGTACTTTGAATTGAGAACCGGACAGTTGTGATTCAATTTGGGGTTGTGGTAGAGATTGATGAAATGTTGGAGGTTGTGACGGGTTAAAAAATTGTGGTGCCAGAAATCGTCCAGGAAAATTTGCGAATCTTTGTTGAAACGCATATTGTTGATTAAGATAAATTTCTTGGGGATTGAATTGTTGCGTACCATATGGCGACGATGTGTTAGAATTTTGTGAGGAAGGGGTAGACGGGTTTGACGAACCCCCTTATTGTGGTGGGTTTGAATAGAGGAGGTTCGTGAAATACCCTCCTTCATTCGTTGTTTTTTTTTTTTTTTTTTTTTTTGGACTAGAGATATAGAGAGTTAGTATATGTTGGTTGAATTGTAGTGAGAAAAATGTTGGTTTATGGTTTGGTATTTATAGGGTGTGTTAAGTGATTTGAGATCAAATAAGATCAATGTTAAAATTGTAAAAATAAGATCAACACAAAAACCAATAGGAGTAGGGCAAGTGGCAATAAAATTAAAACACAAAAAAAGAAATAGAAATTTCTTAAAAATTAATTTGTATAGACTAGAGGGTATTGTGGGTATTTTGCACATTTTATTTTTACCCAACCCCTAAATATCGTATCATCTCTCTATCACAATAACTACCCTCCCATTATTTTCTCATCCTCTGCTTTTCATATACTCCCTCCGTCCCATATTAAGTGTCCAATTTGACTTTTCAAAGTCTTTCTTTTTCAACTTTGACCTTAAATATTTTTATTTGTGTTATATAATACTTGATGCAAAATATATGAATAGAATGGGGGTTTAAATGTATTTTCATTGATATAACTTTCATCAAGGATTATATAACAAAAACAAAAATATTTAAGGTCAAAGTTGACAAAGAAAGACTTAAAAAGTCAAACAGTACAGTCAATATGGGACGGAGGTAGTATCATTTTCCGACGACCTAGTACCTCCGCTACACAACTAAACCCGCCAGAAGATATAACAACCATCATCCCATCTATAACAGACGTAACTTTTTTTTCTTTATCAAATTCCGCTGCTACCATGTCAAACCACGGTGGATCTATGGCCATGGTTTGAATAACCTTGCTACTACCCAACAACAAAAAGAACAACCTTGCTGCTGCCACCATGGTGGATCTGTGACCATAGCCGATTATATAATTCAATGAATAATCAAACCCTTAACTAGACCGTACACTCGCGCATCAATTTTCCGGTGAACCATGGTGGATCTGATATCCACATAAGCTTATGTCACGATATATTCGGTGTAGCACGATATATTATTTTTCCGGTGAACCACGATATATCCAGTGTACCGGAATCTTGTGTTGTTTTGCTTCAGATGGGATTTGTTGTGCCGCTATTGTTTTGTTTCAGATGGGATTTGCTGGTGCTGTTTTATTTCACGATATAGTCGGTTATGTATACAAATTTATCAAATGTTATTTGCTTTGTCGCTATTATCGTCGGAGTTTGCTGTGCCGCCGCTTTTTGTCGTGCCGCTGCTTTCGCCGGTACACCGGATACATCATGGTATGTGATGCAAGGCAAGGTCGGTACGCCGGTACACCGAATACATCATGGTATGTGTCGCCGGTACACCGGATACATCTGGTTAGTGTATCGTCGGTACACCGGACACATATGGTTAGATGACTTTGTAGTGAATCGTTGATACACACGGGTTGGTTATTTGTAAATACTTTTATTGCTCGTAGTGAATCGTTGATAAATCTGGTTAGTGACGTATCACTGGATTGGTTCTATCAGATGAAGGTTGTGGTTTTTCTTACGGAGATAGTGTATTAGTGTATGCCTTTTTTAGTTTCTGGTTTACGTATCAATGATAAAGTGGTTGTCTATCACTTTTTTAATAGTATTGTATGTGTTGTTGTAGTTCTGTATGTGTTGTTGTATCAATGATAAAATACTAGTTAATAGTTCTGTATGTGTTGTTGTAGCACTTCTTTAACCTATTAATTTGTTGTTCACCATGTGTATCAAGATTAAAGTAAATGAAGATGGTGTAATATTCAATAAATGGATGAATGTCAATTTATTATTAAAAAATGTATGTATCATAGAATCATAAAATAGTTACGGTTTGTTATTACGTAGTAGTTGTTTAAAAATATGGTTTTCTTTAATATTAAATGCCATTAAGTTTCAAGTTTATTACAAAAATGCCCTTCAATTAATTTAAGCAAATGACATCATTATCTACATATCCAATGGTGTAGATTAAATCTTACTTTTAGAACTTTAAGCTTAATCTCACATTAACCCTCCCCGTGTTAAGTTTATTTAAAATATATATATATATATATATATATATATATATATATAGGGGCATGTTATATGCAGTACTCATATTAGATGCAGTACTTTACAGTACTCATTTAGACCAATAGTAATTTAGTATTATTAAATCTTTTTAATTAATTCAAAAGGGTAAAATAGTAAAAACACATTTTTACTTTCTTTTTGTATTTTTTAATTAAAAAACGTTTTTTAACCCCTTTAATTTTCGGAATACCTTTTTTTTTTTACGTTTTATATTTTTCTTTCGCAAACGTGTCTTTCAAAAAAAATCATATACATGTGTGTTTTTTTTTTTAATATTGTACACTTACATATATTTCTTGCATTTAATTGTTTCGACGTCAAACTTATTTTGCTTAAAATGATAATTGCACATATGTTTCTAGTGTACATTCTTTGATCTTCGATATTTATGACCAAAAACAAAAACATATACATGTAACCTCTAAAAATTAAATAAACAAACCAAGAATTTAATAGTATACACAAAATTCAATATCAAATAAAATACAATACATATACAAGTATCTTGTTAAATATAAATGTGGACGCCATTTAAAAACATGTGTGCATTCTTCACTTTCTCATCAAATTCATTAGAACATATGTGCATGCATTCCAAGAATGTATGTGGATGCGAGGCTTTCTCATCAAATTTATTAGAACATATGCGCACGCCTTCCCAAAACATGTATGTTTGCGGTGTCCACGTCGCACATTATTGTCAAATTTATTAGAACATATATGCACTTTTTTCCAAAACATATGTGCACCTGCACATTTATTGTAAGCACTTGATCTTGCTTTAACTGCATAATGAAGGAAACATAAATGATTATTATAATTATGTCAATTAATTTTTTAAATACAAGTAAATAACACATATGCTCCAATAACACAACTAAATCTAAAACACTTGACAATGACTAACTTTCTAAAAATATATGTGCACGCTGCGATTTCTCTCGTCAAATTCATCAAAACATATGTGCACACCTTTCAAAAAATATATATTTGCAGTGACCTTATAAACTTTGTAATTAAAGCATAAAAAACACAACTCAAAACAAAAACTAAAAATTAGAAAGCATTTTTCATTAGTAAATAAAATAAATAATGACATCAAGAATCAAGTGATTCAAGCTTATAACACGTGCATCATATATCAGCATGTTACCACAAATTTCACCTAAATTAATTAAACCACTTGATTCTTCATCGTAATCTGATATGTCAAATAGGGGATTTTGAAGTGACCACATATTAAATCACTTTTCATTATTAAATGCATCCCATATTAGCTTTCATCCTAAGAAGCAATCCGATGATATACTGTTACCACATATCGATGTTTAAAACATATATGTTACAACATATTTCCCCTAAGGGGGTGTTCGGGATTGCTTATTGAAAATAGATTATGCGTTTTAAAAACGGATAATCAGATAATCAGCTGTTATAAAACGTGATTCTGAAACATAGTGTTTGGATTTGATTATGCGATTTGAAATCATAATAATCAGATAATCAGTTTTTTAGTGTTTGGCAAATCATATTGTATAATTACTTAAAAGAATAAAAAGACCAAAATAGACATGAATAATAATATGAACATCACGTGTTACATACTACTTTTTCCTCTTTTTCCTCCATTTAACTTATCACTACCACAACTCTTTTTCCTCCATTAACCCATATCACCAACTACTCAACCAGTAAATACTCTATCTTTGATTAACCCATATCATTTCACGATTGTACTTGAAATAATCAAATTCTTGTAAAATTTCTTCTTAGCTCATTTAATGATTAATTACCGGCGGTAACAAGAATATGGCGAGGAGCACATCCACTTTTTGGAATTTAAGTAAGGTGATAACAGAGATCGTTGAGGAAGAAGGCAAGGTAGGTGTATTTTGAGGGTTATTTGAGGGGTAATATGATAATTTTGTAGTGAATAATCAGTTTTCCCAAAACTGCGTTTTGCAGCAGTAAGCCTCGAGTTACTTTTCCAAAACTGCGTTTTGGAGCCATGAAAACGCTGAAAAGCACTTTTCACATTTTGATATCCAAACACTGATTCTTAGATTTTTGCGTTTTGGAGTCGTGATAATCAGATAATTAGGTTGAAAACGCAACCCCAAACACCCCCTAAATTAATTAAACCAGATCTAAACACCAATCTAAGGATTATTTATAAACATAAATTAACGAAATATCAAAATTTCATATCAAACACTATTCGACTAAATTAATTAATTTAGTTTAACGATTTACCAGAATTAGATCTACCAAAATCGTCAAACATATACAAGTTAAACAAGATCTAAACACTATTCAACTAAATTAATAAAAATGTATGATTGATCAGATTAAGATATCATGACACCGATTTATCAATTAATCAACTCTAGATCCATATTATATCCAATTAATCAACATAAATCGATACAATTAAACATAATCAACCGATTAAAATAGAATTAAAGGATTAATAAGACTTACAGATCTGTTGATATGCTGACCCAAGATTTCATTATTTGATCTTCAAAGTTTCGTGATGGTTTTGGGATGAAGAGACGAGCGGCCGTGGTCAGATCTTGACGAAAGGAGACAGCGAGTGTCTATCTATTGATAGGAGATATTCAGAGTTGGGAGGCTATTTTTTTTTCTTTTTTTTTTGTTTGAGAGATTGATGTATTAGATGAAGTTAACAATTTATGAAGGGTCCTCCTATGAGGGCACCCATGTACGGATGTTAGGGGTGGCTGCCTAATAAAACAAAACAAGATGGGGGTTGTTGTACTTGTTGGGACCCATGTACAGTTGGAGCAGAATATATTTAATTGTTGGGACCCATGGATAGTTCTTGGCAACCTTTTTATAAACATGAGTACTCAACATTTTTATTTTATTTAATTGTGTAGAAGATATTCTCATCAGATAGTTGTGGTATATTTAATTTGTGTAGTGTTTTTATATGTATAGTGTATTTATTTGTGTAGTGTTTTTATATGATATTTATTTTACGTTACTTTTTATAAACTTTTTTTATAAATTTTTTATAAACTTTTTTTATAAAAAAATTTATAAAAAATTTATAAAAAAAGTTTATAAAAAAAAGTTTATAAAAAGTTTATAAAAAAAGTTTATAAAAAAAGTTTATAAAAAGTTTATAAAAAAAGTTTATAAAAAGTTTATAAAAAAAGTTTATAAAAAGTTTATAAAAAAAGTTTATAAAAAGTTTATAAAAAGTTTATAAAAAAAGTTTATAAAAAGCATAACGTAAAATAAATATCATATAAAAATACTACACAATTAAATACACTATACATATAAAAGCACTACACAAATTAAATACACTATACAATATACTTAAATTAAACACTACAAAAAAAAAAAAAAAAAAAAAAAAAAAAAAAAAAAAAAAAAAAAAAAAAAAAGTCAAAAGTCACAGCCGCCGTACGGAAAGGGGACCCACACCTATTGAGGTGCCTGCCAAGGAAAAAGTGGGGTGCCTGCATATGCCAGCCCTTTATGAAGATTAAGAGAGGCAAATGTGAGAGAGAAATACGTAGAAAGAGATATGTGTTTTTCTAAAAACGGAGAGAGAAATAGAAAGGAGCAGTTTATTGAGAAGTTCGATGCAAAATTCCTTTAGTGCCCCTTTACCTTTTATAAATGGTTATACGAGTTTTTAAATAATTACACTAATGCCATCATCAATTATAACCATTGATAAAAATTTTAAAGGCCAAGATTAATTTAAATGAGTACTGTAAAGTATGTATCTATTTATATTTTAGAGTAATGCATAGAATATAAAATATATATATATATATATATATATATATATATATATATATATATATATATATATATATATATATATATATATATATATATATATATGGGATATCATAGCCTACATACCTTTTGTAGCCAAATTAACTGGCTACAATCCTCCACAAAAAATACACAAGAAATTAATCAGGGACCCACAAAAATAACTCAGGACCCACAAAAAGAGTCAGAGACTCACAATTTGAAGCATAATAATGTAGCCAATTAGCTACAAAATGTTATAGCTAATATATTCCCATATATATATATATATATATATATATATATATATATATATATATATATATATATATATATATATATATATATATATATATATATATATATATATATATATAGTTAGGATCAAATAAAAAGATAAATTAAAATAAGAATGATAAGAAGAAACCACAACCACTCATTTCAGATGCATCTACAAAAATAGATGCATCTCCCTTTAAAATTCTCCTCTTATTTAAAATGTGTGGCTAGAAATCCTTTTTATTCTTCTCATTTTAGTTTTACTTCTTACTAGATCGCTTTCCTATATATATATATATATATATATAGAGAGAGAGAGAGAGAGTATGGTTATTGTAAAAAGGGAATTATGGTAAAAAGGATAGGAAGTGATCACAACCATGTGATCACTTAAATGAGTGGCTAAATCTAGTAAGGGAACATTTTTAAAAACTTGAAAATCAAAGGTGCTTAATGTATCTTTTTTGTTGTTGATAAGGGTATCATCGTCTTTATTATATGAGCATTCATTCCACATTATGTCATTTCAAGTTTGCAAATTAATTCGTTTAATGTACCTTGCACCGTTTTTTTGCACGAAGCATCATTATTGCAATTAAAATTAAACATTTAAAGCTATTGATTTTGTCTAAAACACAAAAAAATGCCATACACATATATTTACAGCTTCATAAATCATTTGGTATATATGAGACATGGGAATTATGACTAGATTACATAGTTAAAAATACAATAATATAAAACAAAATATTGACATACAACCTTGTGTGTTATGAAACTTAGTGTGTCGTCTAAATTGTATAATGAAATAAAGTGTGTCAAATATGTTAACTGTGTCAAGAAATTTAGTGTGTCACTTGAAATGTATCATAAATTAAGCGCGTCAAAAAACTTAACGTGTCACTTAAAATATATCAATAAATCTAATGTGTCAAAAAAATTAGTGTGTCACTTAATATGTTTAATGAAAATGTGTGTAGCAAAAAAACTTAGAGTATCAATAAAAAGGTGAAAGAAAATAGTACATTATTACAAAGTTTATCAAAATACAAGTGTGTTACGAATAGTGTGTCAAAAAACTTTGTTTGTCAAAAATACAATAATAAAGATGTGCGTGATATGTGATTTGTGTCAAAAAACTTAGTGTGTCGAAAGAAAAAATAAGTGTGTCAACCGTCAAGAAACTTAATGTGTCACTTGAAATATAAAGTATGAAATTAAGTGTGTCAAGAAACTTAATTTGTTAGTTGAAATATATCATGAAATCTAGTGTGTCAAAAAAAATAATGTGTCACTTGATATATATATATAACGAAACTATGTGTGTAAAAAAAAGTGAATGTGTAAAAGAAAGCGTATAATAAAAAATGTGTCAAAAGACTAAATGTGTCATTAAAGTGTGTAAAAAAACATAGTGTGTTATTAGAAATGTATCGCGAAAAGTGTGTCGAAAAAATTTGTTTATCAATATGCCAAAAACGTCAAAAATACAAACAATGAACAAGACATACACGGAAAAATATTAAAGAATACATAGTTGATACATGAAGTCATTAATCTATTACACAACATGACGCATCTTCGTGTACAAGTGTATGATATATACATGATACAACAAAATAATACACCTCTAACTACGAAAGAATATTTCTTTCTGGCCCAAAGCCATACTATGTTTTAATTCTATTTCTTCGAAAAAGAATATATCTTCATCACCGAATACATTGTTTTTAGTTATTGATAAATAGAGAGATGGTTTATAGATCTCGTAGAAAGAAACAATTAAGAAATCATCATAGAATAAGACATTTAATTTTGATGATTTTACAAGAATTGGATATTAGAGAGAATGGTGAAGAAGTTGTTGGTGGCATGTGATTTTTGAAACGTGAGATTGG
>OU343218.1:168032950-168139665 GCA_910596185.1 Chrysanthemum makinoi
TTTTAGCTAGATACAATGTATTCTGAAAGTGCAATGCACCTAGTCACACGGGTACTGGTCAAAAACTACGGGTTATGGGATATTATCCATGTATGATATAAGCATGATGTCATGCAATGGGTTATGGGTCAAGCTCCATAGGTCATGGGCTTTGGGTTGTACCCAACTACATTCAATGTATTTTCTCAATGGGTTATGATACTTGCTTCTACCATTTATATTACCCAATATACTACATACTATATGTATTTTACCACAAATATAAAACATCTAGTTGTTGTACATATGTAGTATTAAATCACAAAACTCACTCTTATACTTGTTTTAGTGTTTTATGTGAAAATTTGAATATGTTAGAAACTATTAGTTCAAACCATTTAAGTATTTTTTTATTTGTTTCATAAAACGATTTTAATGTTTGTTATCGACAAACATTAGAAAATCAGTAAAATATAAATACAAACATTTTTAATGCTTATTTGTATTAACATATTTTCTTGTATTAATTTTGTAATTTTGTTTGTTGGTTTAAAATTAGCTGCTTGGTTTGTTTTTTTGGTTTGTTTGTTTGTATATTTTATAGTTTGTTTGTGGTTGATATGCGGAAGCTTATTATTGGCCAACGTTTGGAGTCGGAGAACTCATACGCTTATCTATGGCCAAATATGCAGATTGTGTATTGACTCCGGTAGTATCTTTTTGACTAATTTATTTTCCCATTTTCTTTACTTTGAAGTTCATTTTATTACATTGAGGACAATGCAAAACTTAAGTATGGATATGGAAGAAAATAGGAAAAATGATATGATTTTTAAATTTTTAGTTATTTTTAGTGTTAATTTTTTATTTTTAAGTAATTTTGTGGATTCAAGTAACTAATTGTAGTTCACCCTTGATTATCTAGTTGTTTTCACATGTTATGTAATATATATTTAAAGACAACTTGATTGTTTCAATGGTAAAAAGAGGCTTTTTGAAAAATTTTGGCATTTAACCAAATTATGAAGTAATTCATTTTGGATTTGATAACATCTACTAGTACACATTATAGCCTTTTTCCACTAAATTGTGAGGATTCTTTTTGTATGAAGCATATCTTTATATTTTATATTTTGCTATGAGTGTGCCGGTGATTATGTCGATACTAGAACTTGTACTTGTTATGCATTACGGTTAAAATCACTTTCGGGTGATAAAAATATATTCAAGTGATAAGAGAAAACCTTAGGATTTAACCCAAATGGCCTTCCATTTTACATCTAATGATATTTAGCTAACCACATTGGTTAGTTAACCACCATATCGACCCATTTGTAGCGCTCATTTTTAGCGCTAGATACCCTTAGTACACCCTTTGAGCCAATCTTTTCTTTTTGTTACATCCACTTAAAAGAGCAAAAATATTTTACACTTTGAACCTTAGCCTAACCCATGTCATTGTCTAACGGTTTGTTGCTAGTTGTGTGGAATGTTGGATTATTTTTTATGATTATGATTTAGCTACACTTTGTCAACTGTGTGTACCATTTCCAACAAAGATGAAGGAGACGTCATTCTTATTTGTATTTTTTGTGGTGTATGCTTATACGAAGTGTGGGGGATAAGTATGTTTGTTAAAAAAATGTTGAATAAGTCATCGCAACTATAAGGTGACAATTTTAGCCAATGTGCTATGTTATGTAGAAGAAGTATGTGTGAGATTGTTGGGAAATACGCTTTTGAGAGTTAATACTTATTTCAGTGAAGTTAGTACTGATAGTGTTATTTGATAAGTATTGACTAGTTAGTACTGATAGTACAAATGTTAGTACTGATAGTGTTAGAGTTTGTACTGTTCTAAGTAAGGAATGTCGTATAAGAGTTGTAACAACATATCTTCTATTCCAATAGAAGATATGATATACTTAATGCATAGTTATCTCTGTAAGGGATCTCCTTAGTGTATAAAAGGATATCCTAGCTAGGTTAAACATATACATTATTCTAGCCTTCTAAAGTAGAGCTTCAAGGTTGTAAACCCTAGTACTAGGAGAGTACTCGTATTATTGCTTAATATTATTGAAGCGTTTGGTGTTACATTGTGTTTACTTTAATCTTCTAAAGTATATTCAAGTAGATTCCGCATACTTGTGTGTATCTACAACAAAGTTTCTCACTGTTGTTTTGGATCCATCCAAGGCAACTAACACGTTTACAAGCTAAGTGTTCTAGATCCAAGGTTTGGGACTTCACAAGTGGTATCTGAGCTTGTGTCTCCAAGTTTGTTTTAGAAGATCCTGTGTGACCGATTCAAGATATAGATTATGACAAATCAATTCATTTAACCGAAGTTCCTAAGTTGGAGCCAAATGAATATGAACTCGGAGAATGCTCATAGAGCAGACTTCGGTACTCGATTTCAAGCCGGAACGTTGTGCTCTATGGAGACTTACAAATCAATGTCACTCAAGAAGTCATTGTAAGACCATTACTAAAGAAAGAGGTGCTCCTATCACTAACGAAGAAATGGATCTAAGAGGCAATGATACCAAGGCCAGAAGTCTTCTACTTATGGCAATACCTGATGATCATCAACTCACCTTCAACAAACAAAAAGATGCTCAGAGTTTATTAAAAGCCATTGAAACCAGATTTGGTGGAGATTCTGTCACCAAGAAAACTCAGAAGTCTCTTTTGAAGCAAGAATTTGAAAACTTCACTACTGGTGCAACTGAGTCCATTGACTCAGTTTATAATTGTCTTCAAAAACTTGTTAGTCAACTGGCAGTATTGGATGTGGAGTTCTCCAAGGAAGATCTCAACCTCAGGTTTGTTAGAAGTCTTCCATCACCAAAATGGGACACTCATGTCATTGTATGGAAGAACAAGCCAGATTTTGAAACCATGAAGTTGGAAAATCTGTTCAATAGCTTTAAGGTGATTGAACAAGACATGAAAATAAGAGCAGCTGGATCTTCCAGTTCTGGGTCACAAAACATAGCCTTTTGTGGCTCACCTCTGTCACTAGCAATGATATGGACATTTTTGATCTTAGTACCCTAGTACTAATGTAATATGATGGCCCTATAACCATTAGCACAGGCATCAATGAAGGTATAATCTATGCTTCATAATGAACAGATTCAAGGTTCCCGGATCACTCATGATGATCTGAGACAAACCAAGAAGATGACATGGTAGAGATGGACATCAAATGAAACTTGCTCGGAATGCACATGAGGGCAAAGAGATTCATGAAGAAAACTGGAAGGCAGATTAAGATTAATGATGGAGATGTTGTTGGGTTTGACAAGGGAAAAGTTGAATGCTACAATTGTGGCAAGCTTGGGCATTTTGCCAGGGAATGCAGGAGTCCCAGAAGCAAAGGGAAGCATAGTGAGACTGAAAATTCTAAAGCAATGGTGGCTGTTGATGGTGCTGGATATGATTGGATCTTCATGGCAGATGAAGAAGAGAGCCCAATCAACATGGCTTTGGTATATGAGGTACTTACTGAAACAAATTACTCAGATACATGTATTCCATTAAGCAAATATTTAGAGCTAAAAACCAGGTTTGATGATGTCTCAAGAACTTGCTAAAACTAGCTATAACTTAACAAATCATAAGAGAGGTTTAGCAGTCTTAGAAAAACAAGTTAAGCATTATAAGGAAAATGAGTCTCTGTATACTGAATCAACTGCTGTTCTTAATAGGGAACTCTCTTTTAAACACATCACCATAAATGTATTAAAAGAAGAACTAGAGAAAGTCACTCAAGCTAAAGATAATATAGAACTAAGTATTGAGACTCTTCAAGACTCACACCATTATAACTTTGAGAGAGTTAATAAATACCTTGAAAAATCTATAATTGGTAAAGCCAAATCAGGTATGGGTTATAAATCTGTAGCACCACCATTCAGAGGTGTTCATTCACCTCCTGGTTTAGACCTAGCACACACTGGATTAGAAGAATTTTAGGAACCCACATTTGTCCAAGGTCCTACAATCAAAAGTTCTTTACCTGAAAAGACTGATGAAGTGTTTGAAAGTGCCAGTGACACCTCATTACCTGAGGTGTCTGTCTTTTGAAAACAAAAAGGATAGTGTAGAGTCTAGTGAACCAAAGCAAAAACAGGCTACTAAACCTGAAAAACCAACTAACAAACTTGTTAGGAAGCCAGTAAAGTATGCTGAGATGTATAGAAATATGTCATCTAGTCCTAGAGGTAACCAAAGGAACTGGAATCAGTTAAAATCTGATCAACTTGGAGATGAATTTGTCATGTATAATAAATCTTGCTTTGTGTGTGGTAGCTTCTCTCCTCTACAGGCTCAATGCAGACACCCTATGAGACCTCAACCCATCATGACCCCTAGAGCAATTCTTCTCAAAACTGGCATAAAACCTTTGAATAATTCAAGGCCAGTTAATACTGCTAGACCACACCCTAGAGTATTTGGTGCAAGACCCAAAAGAAACTTTTCAAAGTCATCATCTACTTCACCAAGGCCCTTTAATGCTAAAGCAACACAAACCTTCAAATCCTATAATGAACAGATCAAGTTTTACAGGAAAAAGGTTAATACTTTTGTGCCAAAACTTAATACTGATAGGCCAAAAGTTAATACTTTTAAGCCTAAAATGAAAAATAATGGTTTAAAGGTGAATGATGCTGGGGAAATCAAGGGTCATGCTGTTAAGCCCTCAGCTTGTTGGGTGAGAAAGGCCACTTAACCCAACAGTGCATCAATTACTCCCAAGAAATAGGATTACATTGATGCACGAGGCAGATCCAAGTCAGTGATTGATGCACGAGGCAGATCCAAGTCAGTGATGGCTTGGGTCCCCAAAAGGAACTAATTTCTAGTTAATACTGATTGTGTAAAGTTAATACGGATTGTCCAGAAAATGTCTTGGATTGTGTTTTCTTGGTTTTGGACTAACTTTTCAGGTATAACACAATCAGTATGGATATGGTTTGGTGACTAGGTGTTACAGCACATGTGGTTCTCTATCTTATGCTCATTCAGAAGTCACCACATGATGGAACCTGCTGTAACAATGGAATGTGTGATGCCAAAGAATTATGTGGCATCTTGTGATATTAAATGAACATTAATTGATTGTTTTAGTTGGTTAGATCATTCTGCACTAACCCACTCTTTGCCATTCTATCTGTTTACAGATAGTATGACTAGCCTAAGGGCATCTAGCTTAGAGAACAACGAGCAACTGTGAATCCAACACTTGTGTTAGAGGCAACACCTGCTACGAGCTGGAAACCCTGTTAGGAAGGCCCTTTTAATGGGACTATCCATCACAGGCAGTGCTATGTAACAAAACCATTGGTTTTCACCAAACCAGAGGCCATGTGATGCCGACCTTGATTAAATGTCTGTCATCACATTTAATCCCTTCAAATTGGGGTCAAGATATATTTTCCAAATTATGAGATAATGATGGGTAAAAGTTAATACTGATGGTTATAAGTTAGTACTGATAAGCATAGTTAGTACTGATGAACTAGCCGTTAGTACTTATTCCAAAAGTCAGTTATGCAATGATTACTTTTGCAAATTGGGAGGTTACCGCCGATTTCTTTATTTAAGGGTTTCCTAATAAGTTTCCCTTTACTTATTACCAAAAATAATTACTTGGCGGTCCAATCAAAATTTTCCAAGTCTCTATATATTGCATAACTTTCCAATTGCTTCAACCAAAATTCTCTAAAGACTTTTGCGATTAAATCCCACATACCTAACCCTTATTCTTCTTACTCATGGCTCATCTTAATTTTGTTGACAAGCACAACATGGTGGCGTGCTTGGAATTTCCAGAAGGTCATGATGAGTTTAATCGGAGACAGTAAGTCTTTTCTAAAACAAGAACATCGGTTTGCTTATCTTAAACCCTACTATCTTATGTACCGCTGTGGTTTTGGTAACCTATTGCCTCAACAACTGAGGAAGGGTACAATAAATAATCAAGTACAAATGGATGGCACCCAAATTGTTATTACTGAAGCCTCTCTAAGAGAACATCTTCATTTTAGAGATGCTGAAGGTATTATGTTAGGTCACTAGTTTTACAACACAAGCTTATAAGAAAGAGATAAAGGCGATTGAACAAGTAAACCAAACACACACATACGTTATGATAAGGACGGTTACGCGTAAGATGTGAATGAAAGAAAAACTTGAACAACCAACCTTCAAAAGAATGTTTACAAGAGTATTTATAGGAGGGAAGCTAGGGCAACACTCCTAGTTCCCATCCTTATCCTTATTGGACATAGGCCTAAGCTTATGGGCCTTCTACATAAGCTTAAGGCTAAACAAACATAAAGGCCATAATAAGCTAACTATTACATATGAGTAACTAACACTTGAATAAGGTTTAGGAGTGATTCCAACAATCTCCCCTCAAGTGTTATTACATATGAGTAACAAACACTCAAGTGTTGGTGATGAAAAACGGTGAAGGCGATGATGTAATAGTAGCTTTGACGCCTTCTCTCGACATTCTTCTTCTTGTGAGAAGAATTGCCTTGATTTGAACCATCTCCCAAAGTAGCGAGATAGTTTTCTTTGAAAGCTTATGCTTTGACGCCATCTTTAACTTTGTTCTTTGATCATTGTTCTTTGTGATGAAAATGATAGTATGTTGTTATTCAGACGTCTCAAGCCTCTGCTCTCGCCGCTTCCAAGGTCTCCACGCCATCCTTCAACATGCTCACATGCTCTTTTGACGCTGGAATTCAAGATCGATGAAGTTCTTTAAGTCTTTAACTTTGTAGATTCTTTGATTTGACGAAGAATCATTCTCGACGTTGTGTTGCTTTTGGATAGAACTTCCATTAGTGATGATGTTGACATGAGCATGAGAAGAATCAGCACGATCATTCCGCTCCTGAGCTTCCATAAGAAGAAAACATAAAAACGGTTAGTAATAAGCGGATTCCGCACTTACAAGTTTGAACTTCGAGAGTGTTAAAAAGATAGTGTGAAAAACACAACTCTAATTTACAAAGGCCGCTCTCAATCGGAGTCCCACAAGTGAGATAACACGATGTATCGGGTACACCTACGATTCAGATGAGTCACGAGGTACACCAAGCATCACCTCACGCATCGTAGACCGCTTGAGACCACTAAGCAATCCACGGGAGTTGCCGTTTAATTCGCCGTCGTGGCCGTTTGATGTTGACCCGGCAGAGTTTCCATTTCACCGAGGATCACAAATGTGAACCTCTCATAAATGTTCTCGGCAGATTGCTAAGATCTGTGAAGGACTCGATAATGTACCACCGAAATTCTTATTGTTGAATATCAAGTGATGAAATGTCAAGTGTACCTAAGAGATCTTTTGATGAATCTCGTGGCTCTAGACTCAATAGTGCGCTTTTGGTTTTCCCGAAGGAGACTAGGGAGAGGTCTCCTTCTTCAATACGAAAATCTCTAAGAGAAAGCCGATAGTTTATGTATGGTTCCCTCGTGAGAATGAAACAAGCTTCTCTGAGAGAAACTTGAGTGATTAAGAAGGTTTTGCATGCGCCATCGGGTCCATGATGACTTTAATCTTCAATACCTGTCACTAGTGACAACCAATAGTATATGAATTGAACCCTTCCGCTTCTAAGTTGAATAACTGGAGGGCTATTTCTTTTCACCTTTTTCTTTGCATTTCTTTTAATTCTTCAACTCCTTCTTTCTCCGATTCTCATTTTCTCCTTTTATAATCATACCTAAGGACTTCTAAATTCTAACTATTTGTGGTGTCCTGGTAGATCCATCCGCTCTGCGGATCATAGGACGGTTATTCCTAACCTTAGTCACCTTATAACTTCATGACTAACCTATGTTGCCATTAAAACCACTTGTTGTGAAAAATCTCAAAGTGTTTGTGAATGAAAACATTTTAGTACCAATCGTTGAGATAAGATTTGCATAAATACCCTCCACATGTGCTTAAGAGTTTTAACGGTTAAAATGCACAGTGAGGAAAGACGCGACATTTTGAATTGATTCACTCAAGATAGACAATCCCCATGAGACACGGTTACGCGGCATAGTTAAAGAGTTACATTGTTAGTTTAGGTGACAACTAGCTCTAATAACTACCTTGAAGGTGTAGACAATCCTCGAAAAGGTTGTCAAACCCGTCAGAGTTCATGTCTACCAAGAGTTTCTCGAATGGTACATTCTACTTGGACAAATCCTTTGCGAGACACGCTACATCACTAGCTAACTAGCTTGAAATTATTACCCGCCTGACAAGTCTTTTCGAAGTTACTACGCTAAGATCTCACAATTCATGGGTTAAGTCTATAGCACAAAGATTCATTTGCATTGACACAATATATTTCTTATCACGTGATTTTCTCCCTAAAAATGGCATATAAAATGTTATTTTTGAAAAGTTGAGAATAAATATGACCATTTCGAGTGTTTTGGGAAGAATGACCACATCAGAACAATTTTGAACAAAGTTTTAAGTCAAGTACCCTCAACGAAAGTGATATAAACGGTTGAGGTTTTGAAAATCATAAGGGAAAGTACTTGTTCTTTGAGCAAAACCTTGAAAAGTGAAAGGTTTGATAGGTTTTACTCAAAAAAGTAAGAAGCTTTTCCCTTATATAAGGATTGTGGCAATCAAGCGCACTACGTGTCCTTTATTTACAAGTACGGTTGTACATCAATATGTGCACAAGCCATAGACATAATTAGATCATACATCCAAATTTATAATGAAAGAAGCATTCAAGGGGTACTGTGTAGTCCGTAGATGTCGCCAGAGTGTGAACGGGCGTTGAAAGTCGCGTTGATGTTTCTCCGGCTCAACCACCAACATAGCTTTCCAGTCAATCGATCCCTTCTATACAACCGTTCATCAATCATGGTGATGATCCTCTTCACGTCCCTTCAATTCTGAGAATTCCATCGTTAGGAGACCCAATTTTGTATATCCTTCAACCGGTAAGCCAATCCGTCCCCAACCATCTTCAAAGTGTGATCTCCAAACTTATGAAGATCTTCTGACGCCATCAAGCAATTTCTTTGAAGTTCACTCATGGTAAACGACGCCGAAAGGGTTTCATGAGCGTATATTGTGGAAGCTTGTTGATGTTGAAGATCAAGCCGCTGTGGAGTGAAGTTGACACGGGTCTGATAAGATTCAACCGCCACCGGAGATCTTCTACACGCTCTTGATAACTATGTTCGATGAAGATGAGAATGACTTGATGAATTCACGCTTGTAACTTCAATGGAGAATTGTCTCATACGCACTGCATCTTGGCGGTACATGTTCGGTCGTTGATAGACAAATTCTCAAAGTCGCCTTCAGAAAATGCATAATCCTTCATCTTGTCGCTTGACCACGATATTCTTTAGAAGTGTAGTCCCTTTAGATGAAAGATCGACGTGTTTGATGGCAACGATACTTTAGAATCAATACCGCATGTTGAGACTCAACCCGGCAAGTCAGTAGTAGATTCTTCGGCGCTCCGCCAATGATGAATCCAGACAATGCATCTCGTCGTATGCTCCACTTTGTTGAGAACAAGTGATTAGCTCTTTCCTCATAGCTGCTTGGAGTATTCGGTTGCCGGGAATGGAAGTGTCAGAGATGTAGCATATTTCCTTGAACCATCGCCACCAAGGAAGAAGAAATTTCGTGTCTTTGTTGAAGAAATGTCGAAAAGGAATCTAGGCTCATCTCTGGTGGGTCGATCGCTTGGTAGTGGTTTAACTGCAATGCGTAATAAGAAATGGTGTTCTTCATCGGCACCACCGTATACTCAAAGTAATCACCGGTTTTTGAGTCGGCAAGGTCTCTCGTAATCCGCTTGATATTTTATCCGGGTAGGTTGTTTAGGAGGAGACCTTGTCGAAAGGTGAGGCCGCTGGGGAGGTGGTGGCATGGAAGATGATTCACTGCACTTCTTTTGTCGCTTAACTTCATCATTCTTATCCCATCCTTATCTTCATCGCCTCTAGGACGCTTAGACCTTTCAGCTCGAACTCACAGATGCTTCTTGGAGTGGTAGTCCAAAGAATGCTTGAAACAATCCTTTCCTTCATCGGTAAATGTCCCGTGATCGCTTAGACATTTGTGTGACAAGCTTGGCCACCAATTCATTATCCGAAAACTACAGGATCGTGATGGATTGATTGGACGTGTTGGGTGTTGATCTTATAGTTTGCTTGGCTATCTCCATAAGATTCGGATATAGTTGTCCTGTAAACATCTCCTTGTGACTTTAGGAACGATATCCGTAAGGTACTTGTGAGTGTAGCCTTCATCATTCTGCCCATTTTCCCTTGTAGATCATCCTATGAAGCTTCAGACATATTCCCTTTCATTCGTGATCTTGTCATTCTCATCATGTAGATATTGTATTTGGTCGCAAAACCATCCGCTTTTCTCAGAGAGTATATCCTTCTTTTCTCGACTTGTTGGACAAGCCACAATTCTTTCATGAGTTGAGAAATCCAAGATCGAGGTGGTTTCTTCACGATTTGGATGATGATTTGTTGATTTCTTTGATGGTGGTGGTGAAGAGGAGGAGATGATGAATCGATGATGATGAGATGAGGAGACTCGATCCTTTGGAGGTTCAGAGGTTTTTCCTTTGATCGCGGCAGACTATCTAGAAGAAACGTATCATACTCAACATCTTCTTTCATTGCCATCTTAGCTTGTTCATCGCCTGGCTTTGGCCGCAGCTTCTTCTCGCCTTTACCTTCTAGCTTCTCGATTCTCGTTCTTCTTCAAAATCATACTCAAGAGTATCTTCGACACGGTTCTGTTGTTGTACCAGTGATGGCACCAGACCTTTATCGGTTGATTAACCACATCAGATCTCGTGAAGGTTGAGCCGCACCACTTGACTCCGCCACCCATTTGTTCTTGAGCAAATTGTTGTGCAACGTGTTGAAGTCTAAGGAATTTGAACTTCTTCCTGTATGATTTATCCAGTTGCTCTTCATCACTTTCTGAGCTTTCATCATATGGCACAAGTACATGAGTCTTTCTTTTGCCATGTTCAGCTATTGGACTAGGAGGTTTTGTAATCGATGGAGAATCATACTTTGCGCTTTCAGAGTAGTGACTTCCCTGATTGTATCTTCTGAGCTTTCGTCCAAGAGCTTTCTTTGTGGTTCTGTGTAGGAATAGGAGCAGCCTTCCTTGAGGGAACTTTCTTGCTTGAGAGGTTTCCTCTTTGGGACCTTCCTTTGACTCTCAGGCTTATTGCACTTCCAAGATCCTCCTTCCGTTCTCCCAGTAGGAGTTCCGTGGCTTTTTTCATCGAGATGACCAACTTTGCTTCTTTGTAATCGCTACTTGATACCTTTGTATGTTTCAAGCTTTTGATTTCATTTGTCGAAGGTGATCAGCAGCACGCACCTTGTTTCTTTGTTGTCGATTCCTTGATTCTGATAGAAAGGATAGGTTCTGACAACACGTCGGATTTTCGGGTCATTGAGCCTCGGGAATATCGTGATTAAGTCCAAGTGCTCTCTGATCAAAAGCTTGTATATGACATAGGGAATCTTTGAGCCAAGCTTCTTGTGAAATGTCATCATGTCATCCCATACCGCTGCTTCGATTTCAATGTCCTTCTTATTGATCAATGACCGTAAGACTTGTAGTTCCATGAGCTTGGGATGCTCATAGCCACCGCCACCACCGTGAGACAGACTTAGTGATGATGATGTAGAGTGTTCTCCACGGTTGAGGAATGTTCTTAAGCTCCACGTGAGAGTACTTGTTAATAATTCCCCGACGCTCATCATAGCCAATATCAAGTAGAAATTGCGTAACTGCCTTTAGTAGGTGTGGCAAAGAAGTCGGTTGCACCATGTCTAGAATGATAAGTACAGCCCGTAAGTCTCAGGAGTGATAGTGACTTGTTTTGATAAGTGTCACCGCTTCACCGCACTTTGACCTCGTGATCCTCGTGATTGAATTCCCGAATTGTTGAATGTAGATTGCTCTGAAAGCGAGAGTGTGAGAGCATGTTCCGTAGGGATGATTCCTTAGAATATCCACAAAGAACGAGAGAAGATTCTCGAGCATGTGAGGGTTTCAAAGTCAACCCTAAGGTTGTTCTTTCCAATCTTTCTCGGATAGCCATTCGGGAAGATATCAAGAATTGTGAGAACTTCGGTGCATCCACATTCATTTGTTCAACCATGTCGTGATCTCAAATAACATTAGCCAAAAGAACCATACGAAAAGACATAATGTTAGTCAACGTAAGGTTTTATTGTCTAATTATTGAATGTACAAAGTTAATGATTGTTACGAGTCCTAAGTCACTTGTTTGTCCAATAGTCCAATGACGCCGAATGTTTCTGTGAGTTAGTTAACTTTAAGTTTTAAAGTTTATGTTATCACTTATAGTTCACAACATATCAAACGCTTAAGTTTATTAGTGACATTATTGGTTTCGTGACGATATGATTGGTTTATTTAGAAGATTGTACACGTAACAATTCAAAAATTAAGGTCAATCCAGCTTAGGCGAAATGATAAAGTTACGCTGCAAAATGAAGAAGTATATGCGTAGGCTAAAGCTTATGCGTAGGATCCTTACTTACGCCAGAAGAAATGTTACGCTAGAAAAAGGAACCTTATGCAGTGGCTTACGCCAGAGGCGATATAAGACCTTACGAAGGCTTACTCGTAAGAGTAGACCATGCGAGTCATCGCTTTTACGATATCCTTCACAGATACGCGTAGTCCCATTGTAGAACCTTACGTGTAATAGTTACGCGTAGGATTTCTCTTACGCATAACTTTCTACGCGTAAGGTGATCCTTATGCGTAGAGATTCAAATGACCTTGATTCTGATTTTGCGTAAGCAACCGAAATAAAAGTCATCAAATCATCAATCTTAACATGCATAGTCATTAAATCAATACATGGCAAGAACATGTTAAACATTTACGCCGTAGAAAGTCATATGCGAGGTCAAAACCCTAAGGGTTATGAATTTACGATAAGATTCTAACCATGGAAATTGCACCAAACTTTTTCTCGTAGGTCTTAGGTGTGAGAGTCTAATAACCAAGTTTTAACATCCAATTGTAGGAATCAAAATACCCAAACTCAAGAACATTAAACCCTAATTTCTAATTGTGACTTAATTAGTGTTTCGTTGTTATAGGCTGGATAACATCAATTCAACATGATATAAAACATCACACAACAATCTTTTGACCAAAACCTTCACATTTGAAAACACCCATTCGACTCAAGAACCCTAATTTTCAAACCATCATTTTGTGTTTCTGGGTGGCTTCAGAGGATAACAATAGTATTCTTGATGTTAAAGAACCTTGACCCATTTATTTTAACCTCAAACACATAGTATGATCATGTGTTCTTACGCATAGCGTGAGAACACAAAATCAACCATACACGTAATTTTAACCGTTGGATTGCTTGAAAATTCAAAACCAATGTTTAAAAACGTGTTACAAACACAAAATCACTTACAGATTGATGATCAAAACTTCTGATTTTTGAATGATTTCTGCGTAGGATTAGTTGGTTAAGAGTAATAAATGTGAAGTGAAATGTTAGGTGAAAGAGTTTTATTAAAATGACTTTCAACTTTTGGCAGCTTTGGTCCCTCCACCTTTTCCTTTTTCATACAAAGCCATTTAACTTCCATTTTGGTTACCAAACAAAGATTTTAAGAAATAAACTTTGACGACACTTCGAATAATAAATGATGAAAGGTTATAAATTTTAGTCCGAGGAGTGTCTTTAACCGTAAAAATTTACCACCATTGATAAAAGAAACAACCGATATGATAACATGCAAGTACACTGATGATTTGAAAAGGCAATATTATTTTCCCCTCAACACTTGATCTGAAAAATATTGAATTTTGAAAGATTAGAGTGTTGACGGAAGAAATGTACTTGCCATGTTGAAAGAAAAATAGATTAGAAGAATATTTTTGTTGTTTTATCTGATTTTATATTTTGTATTTTGTTTTTGAAAAATATTTACAAAAGAGATTTTGGTGTTTGACGTGTTTTAAAGACTGCTTTAGGAGGTCATCCAATTCCTCTTGAGTCAAACACCTCATACCAACCCGGTGGACCAACTCATTAAACCTAGTGAGGCAAGGCTTGGTGAGAAGATCTGCCAATTGGTATTCTGCACTCCACAAAATATAATTCAAAGCACTGCTCCACGCGATCCTTGATGAAATGATATCAAGATCGATGTGCTTTGATTCGAAAGGCCGAATCGAAATGCACGATCGCAATGGCACTCCGATTGTCGCAGCATACTCGGATTGTCAAATACGTAACCATAGTCTTTGAGTTGTGTTCTCATACAAATGATTTGAGCACAACACGCCCTAATACGCTACATATTCGCTGAGGACGATGTACAATCCTCGCTTTGATTGCCATGACACCGCTTTATCACCAAGAAATTGTAAAGCTCCAAGTACTTTTCCGTGAATCTAAGCATCCCGTGGTCGGCCTCAAAAGAGATTAGTTCAAAACCGAATCCTTCTGGATACCGGATCCCCAAGTTAATGGTTCCCTTATGTATCGGAGGATTCTTTTAGCCTCAGAGAGGTGGGTTTCAGTTGGTCGCGACTTATAACGAGAGCAAAGATATACCAAGAAAGACAATATCGTTCGCTAGTCGTTAGATACATGAGAGACCCAATAATACTACGATATTTTGTAGGGTCCATTAATTTCCCATGTAAATCCGCCTAGCTTGGTATGAGCCATTGGTGTGGCATAAGTGTCATGTTTTCATTCCAAATTTGTTTAATTCAAGGGCATATTTGACGACTCAAGAAAATACCACGGGGTGATTGATGAACTTGCAGACCTAGAAAGAACGTGAGTTCACCCATCATGGACATTTCAAAATTTTTCTTCATTAGTTTTGCAAAAGCGATTGAAAACTTTTTATGTGTAGACCCAAAATGATGTCATCCACGTAAATTTGAACAATTAAGATATGTGCCCCGTGATATTGTATAAAAAGAGTTGGGTCAACTAAACCTTTGGTGAAATTATTAGCAATGAGGAAAGATGATAGCTTATCGCACCATGCCCGAGGAGCTTGTTTGAGACCATACGAGCTTTGTTCGCTTTGTAGACGCGGATTCGAAACTCAGATCAACGAATCCATCTAGTTATCGACATAAACCGCTTTAAGTTGTCCATTGAGAAACGCAGCTTTGACATCCATCTGATAGACCGTCATATTCATATGAGCCGCGAACGCTAGAAATATCCAATGTACCTCAAGACGAAAGCAACCGAGCAAAAGATTCTTCAAAGTCAATACCCCTTCCCGACGATAACCCTTAGCCACCGTGACGCGACTTTTTTCGATAACATTTCCTTCAAAGATCCAATTTGTTTTTCCAAATCCATTTGAGACCAATGACGACCCTCGTTGGTCTTTCAACCAGCCTCCCATACTTCAAGACGCTTGAATTGGTTGAGTTCTTCTTGCATGGATTCAATCCAGCTTGTCTTTGTCATTGCGCTCTTTGATGTTTTAGGTTCAGATTGCATGCTGAGTGCATAAATGCAATGTTCACCATCCGGAGTGAAGACGCTGTCTCTGTAACGACCGGTTGATTCGGGTTGCCAATAATGTTTTCCAGAGGATGGTCTTTGTCCATCTATTTTGGAGGGTTGATGTTGGTATACATTGTGCAGATTTTGAGGATTCAAATGGTTTTGAAGATTCGACATCCGTGCCAGCCTCATTAGCAAACGGGTGAAGAACGCATTTGGATCAAAATCGCAGGGGGTACTTCATTTAAATCATCACCGGTTCATCATTGTTGGAAGCGGTTTGTTCAACTGTTGTGTTGGAGTCAACTCGTGGTGCTTCTTCAACCGTAGTTGTTGTAGCAGGTGTATTAGGTATAAGAGTATTATCGTTGAGCAAATGGAACAACGGATACACCGAGCACGCTCATCAATATCGCCACCGAATAGCGGAGCAAATAACCTTTCCATTTGTTGACGAGAGTCGGGGCTTTGTTCACCGATGATGGGTTTGGGAAGTTTAAGCGGTTGTGTCCGGTTCCAAGTCGTTATACTCGTAAGCCATTTGAAGTTCATCAAAATGAGCATGAATCGTTTCCATAACCTCCTTTGTTCGACGATTCCAGATTCCGAAACCTTTAGAATTATCACAATATCCTATAAAGACTCCAATGTCAGCTTTGGCTTTGAGCTTTCCAAAGTCATCACGATCATTATTCTGATAGCAAAGAGATCCAAATACATGAAAGTGTTTGAGATTCGGTTTTCTGTTGTGGACAAGCTCAAAGGTGTTTTGTTGTGGCGTTTTGTAATCATAGAACGGTTTTGAGTATAGCATGCAAGAGATACAGCTTCCCATAAGTAATCTGGAAGTTTAGCATTGATTAGCATTGTTCTTGCAGCTTCCACTAACGCTCGGTTTCCTTTCAACAACTCGCTTTGTTCTGGTGTACGTGCAATAGATGTCCGATGTCAATTCCTTTCTCATAAAATTCACGAAGAGTTTGTTAACAAATTCGCCTCATTCTGCTCTCGATTTGCGAACCTGTTTCAAGAGTCAACTTGTATTTTCTTGAGAAAGGTGATGATCATCCGTGGAGCTTGATCTTTGCTTCAAGAAAGTAGACCCAAGTCCATGGAATAGTCATCAACAATTACTAAGATGTAGCGCTTGCCATTGATCGCTTGCACGCCAAGATCGGCCACACAAATCCATGTGAAGAAGATGAAGCACGAGAGTCTGGTTCCACCTTTGAAGGAAAATGAGCCCGAGTGCTTTTGCCTTGTTCACAAGCTGAGCAAAGGTGATCTTTAGAATACCCAAACCGTGGGAGTCCTTCAACTAGTTTGTGTCGAGCAAGGTTGGTGATGGTTTGAAAGTTTAGATGTGAGACGACGGTGCCATAGCCAGGATTTTGTTGATGTTGCCTTTGAAAGTAAGGGAGAGAAGCAACCATGTCTTGCATAGAGATAGTGTAAAGACTTGAATTACGCGAGCCGCACATAAGGTCGCTTCCTTGTAGATCTTAATGAAACAAGTTTTCCCTAAAGCAACCTCCAAATCTCCATCACGAATTGCCTCCATCGAAAAAAGATTATGACCGAGGCCTTCCACATAATAAACCCTGCTAATTTCGATGTTCCCATTGATTTAGTCTCCGTAGCCCTATGATACGCTAGTGATCATTCCCCAACCGACAAAGGCAATGAACTTTGCAATAAAGTTTGATAACAGCTTTAAGTTGCCCCGTCATGTGTCGGGAACATCCGCTATCAACAATCCAGAGAATGATCTGTATCACCGATTACAATACAATCTAACACGATGGAATAGAAGTAGATGGAACCCAAATGTTAGAGGGTTCCATAGCGCTTATAGTAGATATACACACATCAATAGCTTTAGGTATCCACTTAAATCCTAGTGTGTTATATATCCATTTCCGCCATCTCCAACTAGTATTTGCTTTAGTCTTAGTGAATGCACTAGGTGGTACTACATTCCTAGGAGGTGATACTGGAGCTACAGGGACAAAGAAAGCGCTTCTTAGAATCTAAAGAGGGCGTCTACCAAGCAATGCACTTAGAAAGATTAGTGGGCCTAGAGGTATTCCGAGTCTTAGGATTCCTTAAACGAGAGATGATAGCTTTAGCAACACATTTATCATGACAATCAGAATTCATACTTTTACCACAATTAACACAAGGTGCATCGATCAATATCAAAAGTACTTAACGGTTTAGCATTCGCTACATCACTATTTCTATTACATTTGCCGGACGCAATATCTATAGTGGAGGCAACGGGAGTCTTATTCATAGTCCTAGGGTGTTCTTCTACTTTAGCATTCCTTATTGATCTTTTCTTAGGTCGTAACTTCCTATTCTTCTATGTAGTGCTCCTAGGTCGTGGGTACGGACGCTTGGAAAAGACGAACTATTCCCTGCTTTCAAGAGAAGGAAGCACGCTAGCAACTTGTGATTTGGCAGAGAGGATTCTAGGTTCATGAGTACTAAGTGTTACCGGGCTAATCTCTTAATGATGGAGGGAAGTTGTTCATACTTTCCTAACATTTCTTAACTTGAAGATAGTGTGAATCGATCTTGATTTTCGACCTAACATTTCCAAAGAAATGCATAACTTCTTTAGTGTGTGCAAGATAATGATCAAGTTCATTTGATGCTTCATCACGAGTCTTTTGAGTAAATCAAATATGACACCATATTCCTTTTAACTTTTACAAGTTCTTGTTCATATTTTGAGATTTGACACTTAAAAGACACGCTTTGATCATCTAATTGCTCAATTTTAGGATCGTAAGATTTTGCACGCGAATCGGGGATTTTGTGTTGAAAAGCAAGTTGTTGATCGTGAATATCTTTTTGACACCAATTAAGACGACATATTGCATTTGAAAGTTCGCTTGACAATCGCTTGTTTTCAACTTTAAGGACTCGACCAAGCACATCGTTGTTCTCAACATTTACCATAATCAACAGATCAGCAGAGATATAATCAGATGCATATGACAAAGAATTCAATAACACAACATTATGGACATCAAGACAATGACATCTTCCAAGAGTCGATCAACATCTTTCTCAACGCTTTCTTTTTACGCTTAGTGTTAGAAATAGATGTTTCGCTTTTCTAAAACGACCTTCATTAATCCAAGTTCCTTATGAAAGTCCCTTTCCCAAGACAATGCACAACTTTTCAAATTTTTAACATTTGGTAAAAGATTTTTCTAAAAATGTCTCTTTGTTCTCGCCAGAGGCTATTGAAAGTGTTGAACTTTGATTTCGTAATGATATTCTATCTCATGTTGTAAAGTTTGAGGTCACCATGAAAAGTCAAAATATCAAGAATTTTGCGATTTTCAGGTTTTGAGTTTACTTCACCGATGGAAGGTAAAGGACCATAAGTTTGTGCATAATCTGGTTTGGGATTAACATTAGAAGACTCAGGTGTTTTTATGATAATCCTTGGTGTGTTAGAAGAATCCGTTGGTGTGACGAAGTGACCGCTTTTGAATAGTTAAAAGGTTTGTTGTAAACAACTTTTTCTAATTTTGATCGACTCTCGCCTTCTCGTGATCTAATTCCTCTTGACGATGATATTCAACAACACTCATAATAATTATCAATTTTATATCTCTGACCGAAACTTCGTGGATTTGGTTTGAATGCTTTGGTTGAAAGCTTAGGTTTGTAATCAGGAAGATTCGGTCCATATCCATTTGGATTTGGTTTTAAAGTAAACTTTTCAATGGTCAACCGACTCGCCATGTTTGTAAACAAATGCTTTTAAACTCTTTAAGTTTGTTTTGCAAGCCGATGATTTCTTCAAGATGATCATCTATTCGCTTCGTTGAATGCTTTTTGTATGCAGAGAATGCTTTTGACAAGTTAACAACTCAAATTTTAGCTTTTGATTTTCCAAGGTGAGAGCGTTAATTTGCTTTTTATGTTCATGTTTCAGCTTGTTCTATTTCGCATAACAAAGCATTCTTCAAGCTGCTAGATCAATGACTGCCTTTCTAAATATTTTTCGCTTTGATAAGATTTGGCAAAGGTCGCTTCAAAACCGCTTTCACGCTTTTTCGAGTTTTGAAAAGTTGAGTTGCTTTTGTAAACATTCAAAATCCTTGGTTAACAGTGCATTTTTGCTTTTCAAGTCCCGATTAATGGCATGACATTTTTCCACTATGGTCTGTTGGTCTTGTATTAAACGAGCAAAATCTGGATGAGGCAAAGTTCGGCGTGTTCAACGTGAGTCTCAACATGATCATTACCGAGATCCTCAAGTATAACCACGGAGTCAATTTGATTATCAAGGGAAACCGCTTGGTCATCTTGATCGTCAAATATAACTACGGGTCTAGTTGAAAATCGCCGGAATGAGATGTGGACGACTCATTTTGAACATTCTGAGCCTTGCCGGATTCGCATGTTGGCGAGATATGAGATCGAGATAAATATGGTTTGTTCGGTACTGAGACAAGCCATCATGTCATACACCGGGCCTGCGGTCACCTGTGTAACTCATGCATATTAGCCATCAACATAATCAACCGCATTGGCCCGCAAGTCCTCCATATCATCATCCGAGTCAAGATTTGCCATAAAGCTCGTTTTTGTCTGTGAGAGTTCCACCAGCTTCATCCTTAAGAGCCAGAAGAAGAGCTTATTTGAAATAAGCACCCCTAGTCCTGGCTTTGGGCATGCATTAGCCGTGTCCCTTCTCATTGCAGCTTGTAGCATCAAGACCATTCAACCCATTCGAAGCATTTGCTCCACCACTTGAGCTCGATTGTTATTCCTACCCAAAGATTAAACCCTTGACCACCGCCCATCCTGACACCATAACCACGATTCTCAACTTCAACTCGCCCATTTTCACAATGCCTGATTCCTTGTGTTAGATGAGGAACGAATACGATTGTTTGATTTGTTGGTATAACGGCTAAAGGCATTAGCAATCATAGCAAATCCTTGTTGCAATGTTTTCAACGGATCGATTCCTCATTAGCTTCACTGACAATTGGTTGAGCATTGTTGTTGTTGTATGGAACCAATTGATTTTGTTGAGATTGTTGTCGCGGAAGGATCGTTGTGTGATTGTAGCAGTTGGTTGAGTTGCTTGTTGAGGAGAATAACTTTGTTGAGCATATAAGGCAAGTTGTTGATTTTCCGGATGTGTAGGTGGAGCAATTTGAGCACGGAGAATCCTTTCCCTATCAACTTCCTTTCATGAGGCTTCAAGTAATCGTACAACAATCCATATAGAATGATTTTTTCGCTTGACGGAGAAAAATGACATACTTCTCCCATTCAGACCAAGACTACTCGGAACTTAGTATTCACCGCAATTCTTGGCATGATGATGTTGTGTTTATCCAAATCATTGATGATGTCTCAAAATCGATGATGATAGGACTCTAGTGTCTCTCCGTGTTCAATCATGAAGTGTTCATAAGCCAAGTAAATTTTGGATTCCAAATCTCCCTGATTGAGTACTGATCCTTCCATAAGAAGACGAATATGATCCCACATTTTCTTTGCAGGCTTTTGAGCATCAACACTACGAAGAATTGGGTTTGGTAATCCTAAGAGGATATATTCCATTTCAAGCTCATCTACTTCATAGTGTAGAAGTTTGTCACACCCCCAAATTGTTTTGTTCATGGAATGGAATAATTGGGAGGATCACATACATCAAAGTTAAGCATATCAACGACCCAAGTGTCTTCTTTGAAAATACATCACTGATTAATTAGAATAATCAGAGTTTACAAAATGTAGGTCCCAAATGAAAATCAATGTATGCGTAAATAGGTTTGATACAAGCCAAACGATGAAGCAAATTGTTGAGACGCTACTGTCACAATTTTAATTCTATGGTGCCCCATATGCATGCTGATGAAGTGAATGCCTTTGATAACTGAGATAAAAACATGCTAAAAAAGTGTGAACACAAAGGTTGGTGAGTTCATTGATTTGTTAACAAGTTGCCTTAAAAGAGTGTTTATGTAACAAAGGCAAAGTTTTTGGTCAAATAGAATAATTTGAAGCAAAGGCATCAGAATCCAATTCCGTCCAAGTCCCGCCTTGTACAAAAACTTGCAACCTGTGGTGTTTAAAACCCAATGCTAAAAAATAGTATGTCAATCATGTATGCATGTATCATAGTAGTTAGAAGCATAAATGTCACTAATAAGGGTCTTCCAACAACCTCGTGTTGGGATGTTCCTCCAACGCTTACGCAAATATCCATATAAATGGCCTTCCAAACATATAAAAGTGGGATGTTTGTAAATTAATGCCTTCCAACAAACTTAATTTGGAGCCACTAATTCTTGTATGTTTGTAAATTAATAGCCTTCCAACAACTTAATTTGGAGCCATTAATTATTGTATGTTTGTAAATTAATAGCCTTCCAACAACTTAATTTGGAGCCAAACTTTTGTATGTTTGTAAATTAATAGCCTCCAACAACTTAATTTGGTTTCACTAATTCTTTGTATGTTTGTAAATTAATAGCCTTCCAACAACTTAATTTTGGAGCCACTAATTTTTGAATGTTTGTTCCAAATATGCATATGAAATCAAGTATAACCCAATCAAGTATATAATCTAATCAAGTAAAGTATAAGTAATGTTGTTTTGCAAAAGAGTTTAAATGTTTGGATAAATAAGCATATATCTCGCCCCAAATAGTTTATAGAATTTAAATGAAGGGAAGCTGGTATGAACTCACAGAGTATGTAAAAGTTTAGAGTAATTTGTGAAAGTAAAGGAAAATAGTTTGACAATGTATCTCCCCAAAAGTAATTGAAAATGTATAAAAAAGTAGGGCTATGAAACTCACAGAATCAAGAACGCTAGTATTTTACGAAGTAAATGAAAATAGTTCGAGCATGTATCTCCCCAAAGTATAAAAAACAATTGAAAGTAATATAGAACTCACTGATGTGATTTGATATGCTAACAAAATGAAGTAAGAAATGAGGCTCTGAAACTATCCTCATGACCTAAAATGAATGATATGATACTCAACTAAGTTATGATGTAATGTTATGATGCATTTCAGATGTTATTTATAACCCTATGAATTTTGAAAAAATAATACTCTTCGTCGAAAAAAAATACTCCTTTGACGTCTTGACCATTCTTAAAATCACTTTACAAGTATTTTTGTCAAAATGTCATCCTACAATAGTTTCAGAGTGATTTATAGTGAAATTTTAACTTTTCAAACGTAAAATAAAGTCATCGGAAATTTCTGAAAGTGACAAAATGACTCGAAAAACTAGTCGTAAATGGTGTACGCCGAACGAGGAAACGAACTCGACGTTATGGAAAGTTTGTATCAAATCTAGAAGTTTTAGTTCGTGAGTTTTCGTCATGAGGTCTCGAACATAAAGATAATAAAGGTTAAAGATGGTGATTTTGTCGACCGTGGTTCAAAAAGTGAGTTTCGCCAAGTTTAAGCATTCAAATAATTTATTACAACTCGCTTACAAACGGTTGGTCGTTTTAAAATATGTTTGGTGATCTGATTTTATTAAGACATTTCGCTCAAAAAAGTTCCACATCCTCGTTAAAAAACAGCCTCAACATGGTTCATTTAGTTAACAGAACACTTGTCTCAAAAATAATATGTTTTTCCGAAATAATAGTTACGGCAATTTATGAAAACGCAGTATATCTTAAAGTCGTTTCAAATCCGCTTTCAACGATATACGTCCTTAGCTTCAGATCAAAGTATACCAATATATTTTTGATAAGTCGAAATAATTTGTAAAGCTAGACCTGCTTTTGACTCATTGTACTAAATAAAAATAGTATGCTGAAATTTCAGAAAATATATATATCGTCGTCAAACTTGAAAAATTCATAACTTCTTCGTATAACTCGTTTTAATCCTGCCGCCACGATTCGCTTTTTTTAAAGTATATTTTCTAAATATCAAGGCCAAAAATTCGTTTTACTGCCGATTTTCCGAAAAACAAAATAAGGACAGACCACTATATATACTTGTCGAAAATAGTTTTTCTCGTACTAAACCTATTCCAACTCTTCAAATCAACTGCAAACTAATCTAATCCTACCATACACCTCTTAGGTATCATGGGTTCCTAGACATCATCAAGACCAACATATACCAAGGGGATAATTATAGGATGACCTTATATATATATAACTAAAAAAATCATGTAAAATGGTATAATCAACATAAGTCTTGCATGTCTATGAAAATGATAAATACATATGTAATGATAAGAAAAGATGAAAAATGATAGAAACATGCTTACAAGCTATTAGATGAGGTAAAAGAACAAGGTTAAATAAACACTCTGTTTTTATTTCAAAACCTTATAAGAGCACTAGATTGTAATTAATTGTGCTTGAGAAAAATTTTGATGATCCCTTGACAACACCCTATATGGCCGCTTAGAGAGAAGGAAAAGAAGAGAGAAATTTTGACTTGAACTAAAATTATTGTGATTGAATTATAAAGTAAATGAAGTGTATATTCAGACATAAAGACTTACCAACTCATGTGACTTACCCCTCAAGGCCGTTTGGGGAATGTCTCTCAAGATACATATATTTTTTTTCTTTTTATCAGTATATATAAATGTGCTAAATGTGGAGTTCTTTTGCATATGTTTTGCATACTTGAGTAGTATGGCCACGTGTAGTTTTAAGAAAAATATTGGTAATATACTAACGATGGCATGTACAATTTAAAACACGAAAATTTCATTGCTTTTATAAATTAAAATGTAAGTATAAAATATACTAAATATATTTGAACAATGGACAGTTCAAAAGGAAAATTTTCACGCTGAGCACGCGATATATTATAAAATTTCAAGCAATGTGAAATGAACACATGAATGAACTAATATGACAAATGATGCTAATGAAATGTAGACTAAATAGTCCATATGAAATGTTCAGATGATATGATTATGAATGCCAAGCAAAGGCAGCATGCTATTTGGAACGCAAAGCTTATAAAATGATGAAATAAATGGAATTAAGTTTTGAGAAATGACCAAAAATTGAGAATTGTGACAAAGTTCTTGAGGATTCAAGTCTGCAACAGTAGCAATGTTCGTTTGTTCATCTCTTGGTGGAATAGCATTTGGATCTCCGGGTACAATGACAGTAGGCATCTCAAATGGACCTTCCAAGATAACCTTCTTTAAGAACTTTCCATGTGGCTTCTTCAGATCACAAAACCTAAAGAACCTTATCACCCATTGATCGTAGTTTCCTGGAGTGAGCATTGGAGGTCTATCAAGTGATCCAACCTCATGAATTGATTGTTAGCTGCTTAAAGCTTCACACATCTTTGCAAACCAAGTGGGTTCCTTCATAGTGTTCCTTGATGGATGTTGATTGAATTCGTTTGTGTAGGTTTGAACTTGAAGACTTGGTGGTGGTTGAACCATTTGAGGTTGTGGAATTGCAGCAAGTTGTGGAGTATGTTGTTGATTAAATTGTTGTTGATAAATTGCTTGTTGTTGATTCCATTGTTGATGTTGTGGACTTAGTTGTTGCTGACGTTGAGAATAAGTGTAAGGGAAATAGTTAGAGTATGGTGGTTGTGACATGTTGAAAACTTGTGTTGGTAAAATGGATCTTTGTAGTCGAATGAACCTTTGTTGATGAAGTATCCTTAGGCGTAGAAATCACAATAACCAAGTAGCACTTATGCGTAAAAAACACCAAAGTTACGCGTAACAATCAAGAGTTACGCGTAGATTTAGCTTACACGTAAGTAGGGAAAAGACGCTAAAGTTATGCGTAGACACAAAGTTAGGCATAGAAAGTTAGTAGGATTATCTTAAAGGGCGTAAGACTAGGCTTAGGCGTAAGATAAATCTTATGCGTAGGATTTCTACGCGTAATCTTTATGCTTATGCGTAATTTAGGGTTTTATCCCAAGTGATCTTTTACACTTCACAGTGCAAAAGATATCCATAGTCGACGTATTTTCAGGCTTATCCAAGCAAGAAAACACGGAGTAAACCACGAAAACGAAGATCAAACCAAGGATAACCTTACGCGTAGTTTTAGGGTTTTGCTACGCGTAGGATTACTCGTAAAAATGATAATGCCCAAAGATGTTTCTAAACCAGTTTTTGTGTGATGAAATAGCTTCAATAACACCAAAAGACACAAAAGTGTGAAACTTGATGATCCAAAGCTCTTAAAATAGTTATGCGTAGGTTGAAACCCGCATTATAAAAAAACTAGTTTAAAAACGACGATCCACATAAAGTTTGAAACTTTTTTGCCAAAACACGTATTTTAACACCTTAAAACGTTGAAAGTACAAGAATCTTGGATTCAAAAGTGTAAAAAAGACGTTTTTAAGCGAACCAAAGTATCAACCACGTTTACGCGTAAGACCAAGAACAAAAAAACTTCAAAAACAAAATGTTTCACCCAACTAGTAGGCGATTGATACCACTGTTAGGTCACTAGTTTTACAACACAAGCTTATAAGAAAGAGATAAAGGCGATTGAACAAGTAAACCAAACACACACATACGTTATGATAAGGACGGTTACGCGTAAGATGTGAATGAAAGAAAAACTTGAACAACCAACCTTCAAAAGAAGGTTTACAAGAGTATTTATAGGAGGGAAGCTAGGGCAACACTCCTAGTTCCCATCCTTATCCTTATTGGACATGGGCCTAAGCTTATGGGCCTTCTACATAAGCTAGACCTTAAACAAACATAAAGGCCATACTAAGCTACCTATTACATATGAGTAACTAACACTTGAATTAAGGTTTAGGAGTGATTCCAACATATTAGCACTTTGCCAGTCATAAACGACATAATTGAACAACTCACATTGATGGGGTATAGACATGACAATACTATCAACTTTCACAAAAGTCAGTTTTCCCCACATTGGAGGTTTCTAATTCATACTTACCTTTATTACATTGCCTTTGAGTCACAAAAGGACTGGCTGGGATGATTTTCCCACAAGCATAGCCACAACCTTGATTTGCCTTGCAACAGGCAGGGTGTTCAATTTTTCAAATTATATATTTAAGTGTATGCTTAAAAATGCAGTTAGCAAAACCAAGTTTCTAATGTATCCCAGGTTTATACAAATGTTTTTGGATCTTCAGAGACAAAACTTGCAGCCTCACAAAAATATTTATCCATCAAAAATACTCACAGCCAAAGTGTTTTCAAATATGTTAAGGGCTGTGGTAGGATACAGTGGGGTTGTAGTGCCATTATTTCCAACCATGCTTATTGCAGAGGGTGAAGGACCATCAAGCACAGGTGGCTCCCAACACACACCCACAGATCCTGAAAACTCTCCAAATCAACAAATTTCATCACCCAGTAGGCACTCCAGACAGGAGAGTAGGACAGCTCAGCCCCATGCTTCTCTTAAAATTGTACCAGATGAGCTTATCTCAGTTGATGTAGGAGATAGAGTGGTGAGGGCTGCCACTACTCAACCAGGCTTAGAAGCTGGTGAGGAAAGTGGTACCATCAATAAGACCCAATCCATGCCAACACCTAGTGAGCACTCGTCACAGGGTGGACCCAGGCAAAGGCTTTAAAGGGGGGGGGGTGTATCTGCTCAGGCTAGGCCTGGGAGTGCATTTCAATTGCCCAATGACCCACCTCTCTCAGCAGGTCACATAGCTGGAAGTAGTGAGGGCAACTTATCACTTCATAATATGATGGAATTGTACAGGTTCCTTTGCAGAAAAGTTAACACACTGGAGATTGCTCTGGATGAACACAAGAAAGCTGCTGCCAAAGTTCATACCAGGATGCTTCTTAAGATGAAAAGGCTTGCACATCAAGTTCAGCTTCTATCCTAGCCAACTGCAACAGCATCTCCAGTTACCACATCAATCAAAAGGAAGGCCAAGTTCATAGTTTCTAGCACCTCAACAGAAGATTCTTCCAAACAGTGGAGGAGTTCTGACATTCAGAGTAGAAGAGAATTTGGTCAGTGGCAAGGTGGTCAAAGTTTTTAGAGCCCTTTTCTTGATGAAGAAGAAGAAGTTCAGATCACCAAACATACAGAAAAGTCGTAGTACTCTACATGCACTATCACTACTATCCCAAGACTTGTTAGTGAATTGTAGTTAGTACTGACAGCACAATGGTTAGTACTCCTGGTGTTCTGCAATCAGTACTAAGTCTAATTGTCAAAATAGCTGCTGAACTACAACAATAAACAACAACAGTGGCCACTACCATCACTACTACTCCTCATGAAGATAGTGATGAAGAAGATAGAGAGAAACATGTTGTTTTGGGACTTCAAAGCTTGAAGAAATCAGTCCCTATCTCTCCTACTTACAAGAAGCCTCCTGTTATGTATCTAAGAAAAAAACTAAGTCAGTAGCAATCAAGCCTAAGGAAAAAGGAGTCACTATCAGAGAAGGAGGTATTCCACCATCACCAACCTCCTCAGCTCCAAAGATTGATCCCAAAAGACAAAGGCAAGGGTAAATTGATAGAATTACCAAAGAAGAAGAAAGAAATTGAAAGGATGAATGAAGAGGCAGCAAGGAAGATTGCAGCAGAATGGGATGAGCAAGAGTTGCAAAAAGAAGCTGCAGAAAAGGAAAAGAAAAAGATGGCTAAAATTGAAGAAGATTGGCAAACATGGGATGAAATGAGAGCCAAAGTAGAAGCTGCTCAGGAGGTACAACAGAAGCTGCAACACGAAAAGAATACAAGTGTTAATGAAGCAGCTCTATTATTCAGTGAGATCTTGGCCAGAAGACAGAGTCAATTTAGGCAGCAAAGGGAAATTAAAAAGGCCTCAAGACCTCCAAACAAAAGTCAGCAAAATATGTATCTCTATAAGTACATTAAGTATCAAGGTGAAGATAAGAGAACATTGAAGCAGCTTAATCAGTTACCTTGGGAAACTCTTCAAAGACTAGCTGATTTAACTCAAAGAAGATTTCTGGCATTCAAACCTATGTCAGATGATGATTTTGTTGCAAGGTCACAACCCATTGATCCCATTGGAAGTTATAAAAGACCATCAGAAGAAGGAGCTTCTTCAACTGCACCCAAAAGATTGAAATCATCTGAAGCTGAAGGTGGACTCACAGAAAAGGAACTTAATCAGATGATGTTAATTGAATCTCCAGAAGATGCATTGTTTTCAGAACCTATCAATACCATATACCCCATTATCAACTAGGATATCTATACTGAAGATGGAAAGAGGTATTGGAGGATTTATAGAGCAGGTGGAAGAACAAGTGCTTACTTGTATCTGGTGGATTTGTTTGCATCTATTGACATAGATGATTTGCTCAGGCTATGGGAGTTAGTGAAAGAAAGATTCAAGAGTAGAGATCCAGACAATGATAAGGATTTGGAACTACTTTATGAGCTCCAGAATATCTTTGAGCCAGATTCTTTAGGAGAACAATGGAAGTATCAATCTGGAGAAGAAGTACCAACTTGGACTTTGATTGATTCTTGTGGACTGCACTTGGTCACTACATGCAATGGGACAGATATCTACATGTTGGTTGAAAGAACTTACCCACTTGCATTAGGAACTCTTATGGAAATGCTGACAGTAGGGCTAAGGATGGGTAATGCAGTTGAAATGGCCAAGGAGTTGCTATTAAAGATCTATGACCAAGCTGGAAGACCTAGCAGAAAGTGAGTTTGGAAGAATCCTCAAAGACTGAAGAAAACTTGTGATTCTGAAACCCAATCACAAGTTTAGGGGAGGATTGTTGGGAAATACGCTTTTTGGAGTTAATACTTATTTCAGTGAAGTTAGTACTGATAGTGTTATTTGATAAGTATTAACTAGTTAGTATTGATAGTACAAATGTTAGTAGTGATAGTGTTAGAGTTTGTACTGTTCTAAGTAAGGAATGTCGTGTAAGAGTTGTAACAGCATATCTTCTATTCCAATAGAAGATATGATATACTTAATGCATAGTTATCTCTGTAAGGGATCTCCTTAGTGTATAAAAGGAGATCCTAGCTAGGTTAAACATATACATTATTCTAGTCGTCTAAAGTAGAGCTTCAAGGTTGTAAACCCTAGTACTAGGAGAGTACTCGTACTATTGCTTAATAATATTGAAGATTTTGGTGTTACATTGTGTTTACTTTAATCTTCTAAAGTACATTCAAGTAGATTCCGCATACTTGTGTGTATCTACAACAAAGTTTCTCACTGTTGTTTTGGATCCATCCAACGCAACTAACACGTTTACAAGCTAAGTGTTCTAGATCCAAGGTTTGAGACTTCACAGAGATATTGATTAGCCGATGTGCTAAGATGTGATACATGTTTGGTGATCGATATGTGACGAAGAGATGATTGTAATCATTTTTGGGCTTGTGGTTTGTTCGATGGCTAGCAACATGGGATATAGAATTGACTTTATTTTCTTTTTAAAGCAAGCTCATAAATAATCCCATGCCTTATCCATACCTTATATGAACTTGAAGCCTAAACGTTATAACCCGAATTAAAGTCCTCTTTGATGAATTTATTTTATTTGTTTTGATACTTGTACAAGCCTATGGTAAGAAGAATTAATCATGACTAGACAATGAGTAATTTACATATACCAACCAATCTGTTTGAGTGTTGAGTGAATTCCTAAAATCATTCGTGAGATGGTTAGTTATGTTATCAAGAGTAATTTGGTTCGCTTTCAGAAATTTTCACACATAAAATGCAAATTAATAATTGTTTCTTTTGAAATGATTGTTAGATTTTTGGAATCACGATTCTAAGACCACTGAAATCAATTTTTCTAAATGCTAGACTTGCTTGAGGGCGAGCAGAACTTAAGTATGGTGGAATTTGATAACGCTCAGAATGAGCATGTTTTTAGTAGCGTTATTGTTAGTTTTGTGCATGATAATTGGATATATTTATACATAATTGTTGCAAAATTGCGAAGGAATCGCATTTGTATGTAAATGAAGCCTGGTATCGGAAAAGATGAAGAAATGATGAATATATGCACATTTGGATAATTCCCGAGAAGGAGAAGAAAGAAGAAACTACACAAAAACTCAATGATTTGAAGCACGAAGATTATTAAGTTTCTATATCAATAAAATATCAAGTTCTATAGTAGAAATCAGTGTCGGAAGCAAAGAAAAAGCATGCATCGAACCGAGTCAAGAAAACGTCAAAGATTGTTGTACGAATGGACTCCAGCCGATCGGTTGGAGCCCGCAACCATATCGGCTGGGTGAAGATTTTGGGAGGAGCTGATCGGTTGCAATTCGCAACCGATCCGGCTGGACGTTTCTGCAGTTACAAATTTCGCATTTAATGTTACCTTCTCAATATATATGTTCCCCTTTTGAACATTGTCTCTTAAGAAGTGATGACGAATCTCTATATGCTTTGTGCGAGAATGCAATATCGGATTCTTGCTTAAATCTATGGCACCTTTGTTGTCACATAGAATGGCTATGTCACTTAGATGAATGTCGTAGTCAACTAACGCTTGTTTTATCCATAGTGCTTGTTGGCATGCTTTGCCGGCGGAGACATATTCGGCTTCGGTTGTTGATATCGCTAATGCCGTTTGTTTCTTTGAGAACCAAGATGTTAAACAACATCCCATAAAAGTACATACCCCACTTGTACTTTTTCGGTCAACATAGTCACCTGCATGGTCAGAATCTGCATATACAATTGTTTCTACTCCCGTACCCTTAGGATACCACAATCCTAATTGAGTCGTACCCTTAATGTATCTAAATATCCTTTTTACGGCTTCTAGATGTGATTTTTTAGGGTCTTCTTGAAACCTAGCACATAGACAAACACTAAACATGATATCCGGCCTACTAGCCGTGAGGTAGAGAAGACTACCAATCATGCCACGATATTTTGTGTTATCAACGGATTCGCCGTCTTCATCTTTTGAGAGTTTGGTGTCGGATGACATTGGTGTCCTAATTGGTTTTGACTCTTCTAAACCGAATTTCTTTAACATCTCTTTTATGTATTTAGATTGATTAAAGAAGATACCATCTTCTACTTGTTTGATTTGTAGACCAAGAAAGAAACTAAGTTCTCCCATCATACTCATCTCGAACTCGTTATGCATGATTTTAGAGAAATCATCACACATGTCTTGACAAGTGGATCCGAATATAATATCATCTACATATATTTGAACAATGATTATATGTGACTCTATTTTCTTAGTAAAAAGTGTGTAATCAACTAACCCCATGGTGTAGTTGTGTTTTATTAAGAATGACTTGAGTCTATCATACCAAGCTTTTGGAGCTTGTTTAAGACCGTAAAGGACTTTTTTTTAACTTATACACATGTTTAGGTTTTTCAAAATCGATGAAGCCCAGAGGTTGAGCTACATATACTTCTTCATTAATAAAACCATTTAGAAAAGAACTTTTGACATCCATTTGATAAAGTTTAAGATCATTAGCACAAGCATAAGCAAGAAGTATTCTTATAGACTCTAATCTAGCCATGGGGGCATAGGTCTCATCAAAGTCTATTCCTTCTTGTTGGGTATACCCATGGGCAACGAGTCTAGCCTTGTTTCTAGACACTACTCCGTTTGCATCTAACTTGTTTTTATAAACCCATTTGGTTCCTATTATGGTTTGATTACTAGGTGGAGGGACAAGTGTCCAAACATCATTAGAAACAAATTGATTTAACTCTTCTTGCATAGCCATTACCCAACTTTCATCTTTTATGGCTTCTTGTGTATTCTTAGGTTCTATGGTTGAAACAAAACAAAATAGGCTACTTTGGTTTTGTGACAACTCGCAATTTCAGGTCATTTTGCAAACTTTGAAAATTTTACTATTCATCTCGGGAAATTACTATTCACTGATTACTATTTATCATTTTACTATTCATCGTTTTTGAAGTCGGTTTGAGACTTTGAGAGGTTATTTCAAAATTTTACTATTCACAAAACACTATTCATTCCCGGAGAAAAATCACTATTCATGATTCACTATTCATCATTTTTCGTAAACCAGGTTTACGAGTATCAAATAGGCGTAACCTTGAGGGTTAAGCTGCGTATTCATGGAATATCATTGAAAGCATTTCATATAGACTAGAGTTAGTCTACATATCATCAGTAACATCATTATATTAGTTCATGCATGGGTTTGCATATTTCATTAACGTATATTTATTTATTAAATAAACGCTATCGCACGATCATTTATTTTGAGTAATTGATCCGACACTTCCAACAATTGTCCGAATATATTTTTATACTCATTTTACGACTATAAAAATTATATTATTAGTTTACCCGATGTTTTGAATTTATTTTGGTATATAAATTGTTATATATATATATATATTTACGACAGTTTTCATAAATTCAATTCGATAATTATTTATTCACTCAATACTTGCGAGAAATGTATTTTTATAATTTTTATTACTTCAATATATTTTATTTTGTTTCATTAAAATCTATTTCTAGCTAACGCTACACTTAAAAATTAATTATATTTACCAAATATACATTATACATAACATAAAATGCATTTAATCATCAAAACTACACATCATCCCTCCCCATCTTTATCTTGCCCCCCCTAGTCATCAAAGTGGCCAATTTGATTTTTACTACTAGAAGTGCACACCTAATCTTAAAGGACTAGATATTTGTAATATACAAGATAATTACTAAGCAAAAACACATACAAACTCATTTTAAAAGGTGAAAATGCAAGAACCCTCTCCTTTTCATCTCTATGGTCGGCCAAGCAAGGAAAACAAGATGGAACCATTGATTTTTCAGGCTTCAAGTGTTTAACAAGTTCATTTAGTAATCTAGTTTAGGTTTTGAAATAAAAACCTCAAGATTAATTAGGTATATTTGCAACAAAAACTCTTCAATCACTCAAGTAAGTTACTAATATTTTTTCTACTCTTTTAAACATTTACTTCATGTATTTTTATGATCTAGTAAGAAAAACATGCAAATATACTATGAATCATACCACTTTTTACTTGTTTTTATTACTTAATATGAGTTTAAATTATCCTATTGGTATTCATTTGAACCCAATCAATTTTGGTAAAGTTTAGGAACCCATGACACCCTAAGAAGGTGTATGGTAGGTTTAGAATAGCTTTGGTGTTGATTGGAAGGGTTTAGTACAAGCTTTGAACTAGAAAAATCATTTTCGACAACATATAATTAAGGGCTGTAACATTTTGTAAAATCTGGAAATTTCAGTAGGCTGGAGATTATTTTGGTCTAGATATTCAGAAAATATATTTAAAAACGAAACCGTGGTCGCTTGAACGGGTTAAAACGGTTTTATAACGAAGAAGTTACGCTATTTTCAAGTTTAACGACGAAAACTATTTTTCTGAAAATATACTTGCTGTCAAGGGTTTTTCAAGGGTCAAAAACGAGTTGTAAACCTAAACTAGAAGAGTCGACTTATCAAAAATATATTAATACGTACTATCACGATTCCGAGGATATATAGAACGTAGAAAACGGACCTATAACGCTAAAGATATACATATTTGAAATACGACGATCACAACTATTTTTCTTCAGCACTAACACTTAAATATTTTTCTAAGTGTCAAAAAGGTTGTCGCGGATGACCATGTTTGAACCCATTTTTCTCATCGATGGAGTCAGTTTTGAGAAAATAATATCTCCAAGTAAAAGTTAGTTCACCTGGCCTATTTTCCAAAATGTCCAGCCGTTCGTCAAACGGATTTATAACGAGTAACTTATGACCTCTCAAACATTCATGAAAACTGCCCATAAACTGCATTTTTAGCCCGACTACTTCACTTCACCATCATTTTTATCTAGTATCGAGACTCGTATGGACAAAAATTCAGTGTTACGATTTTTAGATAATGTTACAAGCTTTCTAAAACCATTGGGTTTATTTCCTAACACTCGATATTTACCGATTTATGACTAGCTTTTTGAGGCTACTTAGCCACTTTCACGAATTATCAAAGTACATTATTTTGCGACCAAAAACTATAAATTCTTGTTTTATTTCTAAACGACTATCGTGGGAAGTTGTTTCAACCTATATAAGCGTAAAGTATTTTATAACTTGACAAGATGTCATAAACATATATTTCGACAATAAACTTCATTTTCAAAAATGCACAAGTGGTATGGATATCATATGAGTTTGCATGCACAACATTATATCATGACTTATATTAGATCATATCATTCATAATAGGTTGCAGTTAGAGATTGCGCCTCATTTCAGTGTATCCACTTTCGCCATCATAATCATTGTATCAAGTGAGTTTTCATAGCCCCTTCTTTCAAGTTTATACTTATTTTCAAACCTACGGGGGAGAATACATTGCACACCATTTTTATTACGATACCAAGTATATCAAATACATTTACATTGCTTAAGTTACCTCATTGCCAATTGAATGTCCCCATATCATAATCATGAACCGTTAAACGGAGTAAGCGAGGGTGAGTGAATAGATCTATTGAGGGTGACTCCTCCATCCGGGTTGGTGGATTCCAACTGGTCAAACAGATGCATTTAATTTAATATCATAATTTGAGTTGTTTGGCAAAACACTCTGTTGGGGCGAACATCATGATCAGTCTAGCTTCGGTGTCATGTGCTTATAGCAATTGTATCATTTTTATGTGACATTTTGTCATACAGGACTTATACTTGTGGTACTCGTATAAAACATTTACATAAACTCTATGAACTCACTCAACCTCTGTGTTGACACTTTTAGCAATGTATTTTCAGGTATCTAAGGCATATACCTATTGGCATGCATAAAGACTTATCATAGAGTCGCGGTGACGACGCGTCTCACATGGATTTTATGCACTTTAAAACATCGTTTGGATTGTAACAAACTTATTTCCGCAAATGTTGACTACCTTTTGGGACCTATCTTTTGTAAACTCTGAATGTTTTATTATATCAAACGATGTGTTTTCAAAATGACACTTTAGGTCGTTCAATATAACTGTAACTGTGATGCTATGGCAGTCACGCCCCAGGTATTCCATTCCGCTGCAAAACAGGTATTTTGGGGGTGTGACAGGTTTTGGACTTGAGACCTTAAGGTTCTTTCGTTTAACTTTCCTATGACTTTATCTACGGGGTGATCTTTGGACTCTTTAATATTTATGAGTTCATTATTTGAAGATTCTTCTTCTTCTTCATTTATCTTTTTCATTATTACAATATCTTCGCTTTCAACAATCTCGTCATCGACAAGAGGTGGAGAGGGTTTGGGTGGACTTTCATCAAATTTTACATTTAATGACTCTTCTACCTTCATTGTTTCTTTATTTAATGTAACGTATGCTTTGCTATTAGGAGAGTAGCCTAGAAAGATAGCTTCGGTTGATTTAGGATCAAATTTTGTAAGGTAATCTTTAGTGTTAAGAAGAAAACATTTGCTACCACAGACTCTAAAGTGATCTAACGTAGGCTTTTTGCCTCGAAGTAACTCGTATAGAGTTTTACCTAAAATTGGTCTTATTAAGACTCGATTGAGTATGTATGTTGAAGTATCAAGAGCATTGCACCAAAACTTTTGAGGTATGGATTGCTCATTTAGCATGGTGCGACTCATTTTTTGTAAGGTTCTATTCTTTCTTTCAACTACCCCATTCGATTGTGGAGTGCGAGGAGCCGAGAAGTTGTGAGTAATACCATTAGTGTCACAAAAAGCTCCAAATTGTACTTCATTATCGAATTCCCTACCATGATCCATTCTAATAGACACTATAGGACTTCCTAGTTGTCTTTGGATTTTCTTGCTTAATATTTCAAAATAATTAAACGTTTCCGTTTTGTTCTTTAAGAATTTAGTCCATGTGTACCTACAGTAATCATCCACTATAACCAAAGTGTAGTAGTTGCCTCCATAACTTTGGATAGCAGATGGACCAAATAAATCCATGTGTAGTAATTCTAGACACTTAGTTGTAGACACCATGTTTTTAGCTTTGTGACTAGAATGGACTTCTTTTCCTACATTACAAGCATCACAAAAGTGATGTTCATATTTTAATTTAGGTAGATCTCTTACTAGATCTTTGGATGATAGCGATTGAAGAAGTTGCATATTGGCATGACCCAATCTTCGATGCCATAAGGTCGAAGTATCATCCATAGAAGTAAGACAAAGTTTGTCTTTAGGTTCATTACCAATTTTAATGACATAGACTACATGTTTCCTAATTCCTCTTTCTATGGTTATGCCATTTTTTAATATCTTACTACCGGTTTCGGTAAAAAGTACATTGCACTTTTTATCACATATTTGTCCTATACTTAAGAGGTTAAAGTTTAGGTTTTCTACGTGACACACGTCGTTAATGGTTAGAGATTTGTTAGAAATCGTACCTTTATCGATGATTTTACTTTTGCTATTTCCAAACACCACATTTCCTCCATTGAAGGATTCATATGTGGAGAATAGATCTTTATTGCCGGTTATGTGCCTCGTGCACCCGCTATCCTTGACCCATTCATCCGGATCTAGGTCGACCTTTAAGCACACCTAAGAAAACAATTAACTCAAAAGTTTGGTCCCCATTTGTTCATGGGTCCGTTAGTGTTAAACATTCCATTCATGTTAGACATGTATGGATAAGATGAATATGCATTCCATGGTGCAAAGTTTTGAAATGGAAAGTCATTTTGCATATTTGGGTTCCATCCCATTTGATGGTTACTCATCGGGTAAACATTATTAGGTCTCCTAGATGTGTTTGGTTTTGAAAAAGATGGAGCTTTGTTTCTTGCAAAAATTAGATTATATTTTGGGGGCGGTTGTCTAGTGGTAATATGAGTTGGTTTCTTCTTATTAACAATAACAAAATCAGTTCTAGAGGAAGAAGCTATGTTATTACCACTGTTTGCTTCACCAGACACACGGATCCTTGCATGTACACTAGCCGGTTCCCTTTTTGTGGGATCCATGAGATCCGCCACAACAGTGGCCTGTTTTTCTATTTCTTTTACGAATTGTGTTTCTTTGTTTTCACTAGTTGACGTATCAAGTTGCTGAATGCCTAAACCTGTTTGGTTGTTTCCAGTTTTAACACTATCTAGTATCATATCTAAAGTATTAGTGCTCATTCTAGCAATCTTAGAATCTAGTTGATCAACTAGTGTTTGAAGTTGAACGCAAAGTTCACATTCCTAACTTGCTATTTTACCCATTTCTAGACGTTTCTATTTTTCCTTTAACTCTATGACTTCCTTATCTAAACGTTGGTTTTGATTTTTCAAAAACTTTTTTATTAATTACTTTTAAGCTAATTTTGCAAAGTTTGTCATATTCATTATGTAATGAGTCATCATCTAGTGATGAGCTACTATAGTATTCGTGACATACATCTTCATTTGCCATGAGACAAATTTCTTCGTCCTCCTCCTCGCTCATTCCCCACGTGCCGCTCACGAATGCCTTTTGATCATCCCGTTTGGGACACTTACTAATAAAGTGGTTTGGGTCCCCACATTTAAAGCAAGCATGATCATCCCTTGGCTTCTCGTCCTCTTTGCTTTTCCGGAATCCTTTCTTGTCGTCATACGGTTGTTTGATGTATCTTCCCTTCCTTCTAAAGAACTTTTTAAAGTCCCTTACCGCCATGGCATACTCCTCGTCGTCACTATCCGAAGTGGAGTTCTCTTCATCGCTTGAGGCCTTTTTGGCTTTAAGGGCAAGAGATTTATGTTTCTCTTTCACCTTTGAGGCTTCGGAGTCTTTAGCAAGGACAAGCTCGTAGACTTTTAAGTTGCCTATGAGTTCATCAAGGGTGAGGATTGTCGAATCTTTTGACTCTTCGATTGCCGTCACCTTGGATCTCCACTTGGATGGAAGTGCCCTTAGATATCTCCTAACATGGTTACGGCTAGAAAAAGATTCATCAAGTGCTTGTAAAGATGTAATAATAGTATTAAAGTTAGCATAACAATGATCTATAGTTTCCTCATCTGATATTGAAAATTGTTCATATTGTTGAACAAATAAATCAATTTTATTATTTTTAACTTGTTGATTACCTTGATGACTTACAACTAAAGAATTCCAAATTTCTTTAGAGGTTTTAAGCATAGAAATTATTTCGAATTCCTTTTTTGGTAAAGCATTATATAAAACCATTTTAGCTTCACTATTTTTAGAAAGCTTTTTCTTCATGTCATCGTTTAGTTTATCATGAGGTATGTTAACTAAATTTCCTTTATCATCTTTTCAGGTAGCCTCAAAATCGCCTTCAACAATAATGTACCAAAGATCAATATCTTTAGACTTCACATACGTTTCGAATCTATTTTTCCAATATATAAAAGCATTAGTTTCAAGTAGTGGTGGTCGTTGCATAGATTGCCCTTCTTTGTAGTTTTCAGAACCCATAGTGATAAAAAACTTTTAAAAAACTGTTTACTTTAAAACTTTTATAAACTTAGCTCTTGATGCCAATTGTGGAAAACTAGAAGGGGGGTTGAATAGTTTTGCCGATTTTAAGTTAGTTTCAAAAACTTTAGATTCGATATTATGCGAAATCGTATGGATGAAGAGAAAGTATAGATCTAATGATAATGCAAGTAAATAAAGTAAAGCAAGGGATAGAAATGACACAGCCGATTTATAGTGGTTCGGCTACAAGGACACTTTCCTTGCCCTACTCCACTCCCCGAGTCACCTACTCGAGAGTTCAAGCACTATGTCAACAAACTCCTTCAACTTGGCGGAGAAGCCTTCACAACGTTTCTTACACCTTTTTCCGGTACAAAGCTAAATACCGAGTCCGTAACACGGTGGACCAAACCTACACGACTATTACACAACAACTATGTGAAATATCAAATACAAGATCTTTGGTACAGAAGTATTGTGGAGGAACAAATCAATCAAGGACCCCTTGCTTGGATGACTTGTAGAATGCTCGTGATCTCGCCTTAGAGAAGGACCTATATGAGAATCACTAAAGAAAGAAAGAAGAACAACTCTTTAGATCAAGTGATCTTTTGTTAGAAGAGAATGAGAGTATATGAGAGAATTAGTAAGAAGAGGGGTGATTTAGAGTGAAGAAATGGCTCTCTATTTATAGGTAAAACTTGCCACTGTTCCCCGGATGCCACAGATCCCTCCGTTAAGGGATCCGTCTAGTGTAAACCAAGGGATCCGTGGGACGCTCCTCTTTGCCCATGGGTTTTTTGGTTATGGGTCATGGGTCATGGGTTGGTCCATGGGTATTTCTTTATATACAATGTATCTAATGAGTACAATGTATCTAGTCAAGTGGGTATGGGTCAATACCATGGGTTATGGATATGATCCATGGATTGTGATTTTTACCCATCCTAATAAACTATTACAACAAATGATTTATTACAATAATTTGTATTAAGTGACTATATGTAAATGCTTTACAAAAATAACATGTATCCTTATAATTTTACTTATGATAACATTATATTTGTTATCAACAAAACACAAAGAGATCGCAAAATATTAATAAACGTTTTTACGGTTTATTTGTATTAACAAAAACCTCAAATGCCAAGACATCTTCGGATGCTCTGGAATTTGATGCATATTTTGAAATAAGCACACGAGATGAATGGATTCAAGCTCACTCGTGACAAGAACAATGAAAATATAACTTCTTTGCTTAAATAAATTGAGAATCTAAAGACTTAGGTAAAGGGGAAAATGCCAATCACTAGTTGTGATAATGTTGTACCAAAGGTGTCTGCTTGTAAGAAGTATGCAATCAAAGTGAAATATATTCCCCCTCCTCTTAGGAATAATTGGACTGTGTGTCAATCTTATCTCAATCGCCTTAAGGATAGCTTAGATATTGTTCGAGAGATTGTTGAAGACGCTAGAATAGAGAAGCCTCTAGATAGTGATTTTGCCGATGCTTGCATTTACACTGAACAGTCTCAAGAAATGTTAGAATATATCATAGGCACTTATCCTAAAAGTGATAATAAGCGAGATAGACTTGTTTCACCCTCTTCTATGCCTAAGGTCAAGCATGTTACCTTTGATGTACCTCCGAAAGTCTCAGAGCCCAGCACTTTAAGGCCAGAAATGCAAAAAGTAGTTAAACAAACTAATATTCCCGTCGTTAGTTCTACAAGAGTAAGCAGTGACACTCAAGCTAGCGGGTCAAAGCCTAAAGGCAATACAAAGCAAGATAGGACCTCACGAGCTAAAAATGATCAAGTGAAGAAAGTAGAAGACCACCTCAGGAATAATAAGTTTAAGTTGAACAATTTGAATCGTGTTGATTCTAGTATTAGCCATAAGCGTAATGTAATTAATTCGAATTCTACTACTGCTTGTAAAACATGTAATGAATGTTTAATTTCTAGTAATCATGATGAATGTGTTGTGTCTTATTTGAGGCTTTCTGTTAAATCCCTAGTAGATAAAGTTTGGAATGCAACACATGTTAAGCAATCTTGGAAACCTACAGGGAAAAAGTTAATTAATGTGGGTTTTTAGTGGAAGCCTACATGCCGTAAATTCAAAATTGGTGAACTTTGTCCTTCATTGTCTAGATTAGTGCCCGTTAAGAAATGAAATCCCACTGGTAGAATAATAACTTTAGGAACTCAGCACACTGTGACTAGGTCCACTGCTTCTACTAGTGCAGCTCCCACTAATAATATCATGGCATCTAGGAATTCTGTAGGTCTATAGATTGCTTGTACTAACTAATCGGACCCCATATTCACATGGAGATCCACTGCTTCCAGCTATCCATTCTCGTCTATTTTCAAATGCAGGTCGTACAAATCGTCCTTTGGTATTTGGAGTCAGGCTGCTCAAAACATATGACTGGGGATCGCTCACGGTTCAAGAACTTCGTAAATAAGTTCATCGGGACTGTTAGATTTGGGAATGACCATTTTGGGGCAATTATGAGTTACGGAGATTATGTTTTTGGTGAAAGTGTTATCTCCCGGGTATACTATGTGGAAGGACTTGGGCACAATCTGTTCTCTGTTGCTCAATTTTGTTATTCTGATCTCGAAGCAGCCTTCAGAAAACACATATGTTTTGTAAGACAATTAGATGGTGTTGATCTTCTCAAAGGATCTCGTGGCACAAACTTGTACACCATCTCTATCGAAGACATGATGAAGTCTTCTCCTATTTGCTTGTTATCTAAGGCATCAAAGAACAAATCATGGTTATGGCACCATCGACTCAATCACTTGAACTTCTTCACCATCAATGATCTTACTAGAAAGGACCTTGTGAGAGGCTTACCCCGGTTAAAATATGAAAAAGATCATCTTTGTTCTGCATGCCAATTGGGCAAAAGCAAAAAGTATGCCTATAAACCTAAACCTGCCAATACCATCATGGAAGTTCTTCATACCCTTCACATGGATCTATGTGGACCCATGAGAGTACAAAGTATCAATGGGAAGAAGTATGTGCTAGTTGTTGTTGACGACTACTCTCGTTTCACTTAGGTAATGTTTTTGAGAACCAAGGATGAAACTCCTAAGGTCATCATTAAGCTTGTCAAACAATTGTAGGTTAGGCTTAACAAAACTGTCAGAATCATCCGAACAGACAATGGAACTAAATTTGTGAACAAACAGCTCATTCAGTTTTATGAAAGCATTGGGATTAGTCACCAGAAAAGTGTTCCGCGCACTCCTCAGCAGAACAGTGTTGTTGAAAGGCGTAATCGTACTCTTGTGGAAGCTGCTCGGACTATGCTAATATTCTCAAAGGCTCCAATGTTTCTCTGGGCGGAAGCCATTGCCACTGCTTGTTATACTCAAAACCGATCCCTAATACATACTCTTCATGGAAAAACTCCATATGAATTAGTGCACAATAGAAAACCAGATCTCTCATTTCTACGTGTGTTTGGGGCTTTATTCAATCCAACCAATGATGGTCAAGATCTGCGAAAGTTGAAAGCTAAAGGTGATATTGGATTTTTTGTTGGTTATGCACCGTATCGGAAGGGTTACCGAATCTACAACAAAAGAACCCAAGATATTATGGAAACTATTCACGTTATGTTTGATGAGCTGACTGAGCAAATGGCTCCTGGACACTCTAGTTCTGGACCCACACCTCAACTTTTGTCACCTGGACCCATTAGTTCATGTCTTGTACAGTATCCCACGCTTGCAGCTCCTTATGTACCTCCATCAGAAGAAGATTTGAAGATTCTATTTGATCCGATGTTTGATGAATACTTTGAGCCAACAACTGATGATACTCCTGCACCACCAGTTGCTACTGCTCCTACTCCAGTCAATCCGAATGGTCCATCGGTCTTAATTTCCATAACACAAGAAGCTCCATCTGCTGACCATTCACCATCATCATCCAATCCTCAATCGTCTTCAGTACATCAAGGAAATGCAGTATATAATTCTTTTGGAGATAACCACTTTGATACTCCCGAAGATGCTTCATTTGAGAATATATTTGCCCCTGAACCCACTCCTGAGGCATCTTCACCAGGGGATCCTAACTCTGCTACTTCACTTCCTTATCCTCAACCACATGAACATCTCAGAAAATGGACACATGATCATCCATTGGATAACATCATTGGGAATCCTTCTCGTCCGGTATCTACAAGAAATCAACTTGCCACCGATGCCTTATGGTGCTTCTTCAACTCTGTACTATCCAAGATCGAACCAAAAGATGTCAAGACTGCAATGTCTGAGGACATCTAGTACAATGCTATGCAAGAGGAAATTCATGAGTTCGATCGACTTGATGTATAGGAATTAGTGCCACCTCCAGATTGTGCTATTATTATCGCTCTCAAGTGGATCTTCAAGGAGAAACTTGATGAGCATGGTGACGTTTTGAAGAATAAGGCGAGACTTGTTGCTAAAGGATATCGACAAGAGGAGGGTATTGACTTTGAGAAATCATTTGCTCCTGTTGCACGAATTGAGGCTATCAGAATCTTCCTCGCTAATGCTGCCAGCAAGAATATGATAGTTTGCCAAATGGATGTAAACACTGCTTTCCTTAACGGCGATCTCAAAGAAGTGGTCTATGTCAGTCAACCGGAAGGATTTGTGAATCCCGAGCATCCTACCCATGTCTACCGCTTGAAAAAGGCCCTGTACGACTTGAAGCAGGCTCCTAATGCATGGTATGATACTTTGTCAAAGTTCCTTTTGGCTAATGGATTCTACAAAGGCGTTGTTGATCCTACACTGTTCACTCGGAAATCGGGCAAACATTTAATTCATGTTCAAATATATGTTGATGATATTATCTTTGCCTCGATCGACCCAAATGAATGTGACAGTTTTTCTAAAGAGATGGGTTCTAAATTTCAAATGTCAATGATGGGACAAATGTGATTTTTCTTAGGTTTACAAATTTCTCAAAGTCCCGGAGGCATTTTCATAAATCAATCTAAATATGCTAATGAAATATTAAAGAAATTTGGATTTGATTATTGTGACCCTGTTGACACTCCCATGGTGGAGAGAACAAAACTGAATGAGGACCTCTCGGGGATCCCGATTGATCAAACTAAATATCGTAGTATGATTGGATCCTTAATGTATCTCACTGCCAGTAGACCTGCTATTATGTTCGTTGTATGCATGTGTGCTCGCTACCAGGCTAAGCCTACTAAGAAGCACCTTGAAGCGATTAAACGGGTCTTTCGGTATCTCCAAGGAACCATTAACATGGGTCTTTAGTATCCGAAGGACACCGCCATGGCACTAACAGCCTATCCAGATGCTGACCATGCAGGGTATCAAGATACACGTCGAAGTACGTCAGAAGGTGCTCAATTTTTGGGTGACAAATTAGTGAGTTGGTCGTCGAAGAAGAAAAGGAGTACTTTGATATCTTCTACAGAGGCTGAGTACATTGCCATGTCAGCATGTTGTGCTCAAATCTTATGGATGAGATCCCAACTATCTGACTATGGCTTTGTACTCAACAAAATTCCTCTGTATTGTGACAATAAAAGTGCCATCGCTCTCTGCTGCAACAATGTCCAACACTCAATATCAGTTGGCAGACATCTTCACCAAAGCTCTTCCAAGAGATCGATTTCATTTTATCTTCCCGCGACTCGGCGTGAAGAGTCTACAGCCGGATACACTCAAACGTCTTCAGGAAGAGAATGAGGAGTAAAGGAGTTTCTTCACCAATTCTTTGTACATACTTTTCAAAAATCAAAATACAAAAATATAAAACCAACAAAAACCCATAAAAACTTGAAAAATCAGAAAATTCCAAAAATAGTGTTTTTCTCAAGGCATGTCTTCTGATATCGATAACATCTACAATCCTAGAAATGTCATTCAATAATGACACAAGGTTTTAGATGAAGTTCGAGCAGAAGTTGAATTGTTTTTCAAAACATGCCTAACCGATGGCTTACAGTTATTTAAGACTGTAACCCGCTTTTTCAAGAAAGGAAAGTGTTACGTAAAAAATCAAATTTTATAAATATTGAGCACTTAACCTAAAACAAAATGAGGAAAGCTCGTCGCCAAAAAGACGGCTGTTCTTATACAAATGTTTTTCATTCTAAGATTCTTCTGAAAAATATTTGTTTTCTCATGGTGTAACATTGTTTGAAAATAAATCGGACTCAAAATTTTGAAAATCAATCGGACTCAATTTTTCATAAATTTTATCACTCAATCTATGACTTGGTTCATCGATTAAGGGGGAGAGTGATTTCAAATTTCATATTTTCAAACAATATATCATCAAATGAGTCCATTTATACGTTATAAAGTGGTTAATAAAGTTTTGGTGTTATGTGTCAGGGTATGATCTTTCGTTATACTCAAAGGTCTTTCAAAATGAAAGTTTTATTTTACTTAAAGATCTCTCAAAATTATCATACCTGACACTAACAATCTCCCTCATAAATTGAGGGGGAGCGATAAAATGTTCTTTATCAGTAAATATTAAAACAGTTCCACATCTTTCCCGAAATTGTTTTAAATTATTTAAATCAATTGGGATCACAAATCTCAAACGGTTTGAAATTTTTGATCTATGGAGAGATTGGGATTTAAATTTCAAATCTGATAAAATGGTGATTGTTTTAGACTCAAAAAAGGCACTCCTTCCTCCATGTGCTAAACGATTTCATGTACCGATGCACATGTTGAGGGGGCATTTATAAAAGATCAAAAACTATTGAGGTACAAAATTCTTTGATATTATATCACAAGTACCTTGATTGGTTTTTCAATTGGTTTTCAATGGCAATCGTGGAAGTATATCAAAGACCAACCTTGCATTTACTTTATTGGATTTATAAGGATGGTAAGGTTAGGTATTAGTTCCCACGATCCCGCCAGAGCCGGATGGACCTACCAGGGACAATCCACTAGATAGTGTAGAAGTCCTTAGGTATGATGAAAAAAAAAGGAGAAAAGTGAGAATAAGGGAAGAGTGCCGACTGAGATAGAGCTAGGACTGGAACAAAACCAACAAGGTTCTAGTGATGAAGTCTCGTTAAGCACTGAAGGGGTTGAAGAATGAAAAAGAGATGAAAAGTGAAAGGGTAAAAAGAAATAGCCCTCCAATATTTCAGCCTTAGGGCAGAAACCGGGTTCAATACATATGCTACTGGTGGTTACTAAGGTAAAGTCGGTATTGAAGAAAAGACGTCATGGACCCAGTGACGCATTGCACTAAACTTCCCAAGCTACTCAAGTTCTATTAAAAGAACTTGTTTCATTCTCACGGGGAACCGACATAATCTATCGACTTTCTATTAGAGACTGTTGATATTGAAAAAGGAGACCCTCTCCTTAGTCTCCGCATAGGAAAACCAAAGTGCACTATTGAGTCTAGAGCCAAGAGATCATTAATAAATCTCATTAGGACACACTTACAATATGCTTGCTGTTTCATACATTGTGAAAAGTAAGAAGATATACTTTAAGAGTCCTACACATTATCCTTATGGTATTGCCAGAACATCCGAGTGATATGTTAAATATTCACAATGAAGATGGAAATCCTTCTAGGGCCAGCATCAAACAAGCTGTTGGTGGGTGACATGTGAGATCCTTCATGGATCAAACTTATGACAACTGGAAAGAAACGATGGGGCGATTCACTCTTGAATCAACCTTGTTCCAGGAAATGGATTGACGAATACTTTTTGAAAAACCTGTCGATGTGCTCAACTACTTTTCGAGTACATCAACTGCGCTTATAATCTTCAAACAATAGGTTTTTATGATTGAAACTTGATTTTTCTCATAAAACTTTTGTCGTATTGCAAAATCTCTCTCTTCAGCAATACGCGATTGTTTTTCAAATCAGTTTTTCATCAATCAGTGAATCTCAATTCACTGGTTTACTCACTCTGTGTTGGGACGCTCCGGTTTGAGAACGGTTAGCTCAAGCTGCGAAACCCCATCAAGGAGGTTCTTCGGAACTCTACCTGATCATAGGCAGTATTTATACTGATCAACGGGGAACCGTGGTTCATGCAACCCTATTCACCGAAAGTGATCAAAGACACTTTTGTTTGTTTTATTGTTAACTATTGTTTGCAGGAACATCTGACGGTTGCAGCTAATAGAAATTCAGATGTCAATCCATAACCACATGCTCACTCTACACACTCACGTTTAAAGAAATCATGATGTTAATACAAATAAATAGTAAAAACGTTTATTCATATTTAGCGATCTCTTTGTGTTTTGTTGATAACAAATATAAAGTTATCATAAGTAAAATTATAAGGATACATGTTATTTTTGTAAAGCATTTAAATATATAGTCATTCAACATTAATTGTTGTAATAATTCATTTGTTGTAATAGTTTATTAGGATGGGTAAAATCCATAACTGTAACATATTGGATTTCACAAACACATCAAATCATGATCACATATAGGCGTATAATATAAGGTTTTAGAGAGAGAAATAGTTAGAGGTTTGGGAACTTAGTGAGAGAAAGTAAAAGTGTTATTATGAGCTCCAACCCTCTACCTTGGGAGGTAGAGCGTATTTATAGTCTTACACAAATCGCCACATACATGCTGTGGATCAGGTATACAGTGGGTAAAGACTCGTCCGTCCTCCACGGTGTTACTTAACTAACTACTACTTAACATAAAATAACTACGACTACGAGCTTTCTAACGATTACATATACTTGAGGTGACCGACACTTTAATAACTGGATTTACTAAATCCTAACAATCTCCCCCTAAGGGAGGTCACCTCAAAATATATTGAATACAAACTAATATTACATTAAGATTGTTCTTGGATTGTTGTTAAAGTTCTTTGCTCAGTAGCCCGTAGTCATTTATTCTTCATTTTTTTTCATGTTTGGTTAATCCAAGTGGAGGTCTTTAACTGATCCACGTGATAATGAGTTTTGAGCCAGCATTGAGATCATCAGCTACCATAAATCTCTGACTCTTCCATTGCGGTGTTGACATTATGTGAAGTTGTGACTTTTGGACCGACATGCTCACATTCTGGATCATGAAATACTTTCATCAGAGTAGCGGAAGCTTTAGTTGATTCATGATATTTGCAGCAGCGTAGCAGAAGCATGGAGTGAAAATATCAGAGACATTGATGCACTTATCATGATTTCTTTAGAAATGAATGTGATGAGTGAGCGCGGCTATGGATTGACCTCTCCATTCTGATTAGCTGCAAACATCGTGCATACCTGCATACAACAGTTAGCAATAAAGTGCACGAAAGTGTCTTTGGTTACTTTCGTTGAATTGAGGTACACGGCCCACGGTTCCTCGTTGATCAGTACAAGTACTGCCTGTGATCAGGTATGATTCCGAAGAATCTCCTTGACAGGGTTTCGCAGCTGTTCTAGTTGTTCTCAAACCGGAATGTATCAAAGAAGACAACACGGAGTGAGTGAACCAACGAATTTGAGATTCACTGATTGATGAAAAGAGATTTGAAAAACAATCGAGTACTGCTCAATAAAGTGTTTTTGCAATACATCGAGGGTTTTTGAGAAAAATCAATTATCAATCATAAACACCTTTAATATTTGAAATATCAATACACAGTCGATGTGCTAAAGAAAAGAATTTTTATGCACAACGACAGGTTTTTCAAAGGTATTCGTCAATCCATAACCTGAACCAGGATTGATTCATAATTTTGAATCGCCCCATTGTTTCTGTTCAGTTGTCACATGGTTGATCTATTGGATAGATCTCACATGCCACCCACCAAGAGCTTGTTTGATGTTGGCTCTAGAAGGCTTTCCATCTTCATTGTGAATATGTTTGCATATCACTCAGATGTTCTGGCAATACCACAATGATAATGTGTAGGACTCTTAAGGTATAATCTCTCTTTCCACATTGTGTGAAATAGAGAGTCTTCATTGACAGTGTCCCAATGAGATTTATTTGATGATCTTGTGGCTCTAGACTCAATTGTGCACATTTTGGTTCCTATGCCGGAGACTAGGGAGAGGGTCTCCTTCTTCAATATCAACAACCTCTAAGAGAAAGTCGATAGATTATGTCGGTTCCCCGTGAGAATGAAACAAGTCCTTTTAAGAGGAACTTGAGTGGCTTGGGAAGTTGTAGTGCAGTGCATCACTGGGTCCATGATGTCTTGTCTTCAATACCAGTGTTACCTTAGTAACCACCAGTAGCATATGAATTGAACTCGGTTTCTGCCCTAAGGTTGAATAAATGGAGGGCTATTTATTTGCACCCTTTTATCATTCAATTCTTTTTCATTCTTCAACCCCTTCAGTGCTTACTGAGATTTCATAACTAGAACCTTGTTGGGTTTATTCCAGTTCTAGCTCTATCTCAGTCCGCACTCTTCCCATATCTCACTTTTCTCCTTTTTCATCATACCTAAGGACTCTACACTATCTAGTAGATTGTCCCTGGGTAGATCCCTCCTTCTCTGGCGGGATTGTGGGAACGAATACCTAACCTAACCATCCTTATATCACCATAAATAAAGTAAATTTGGTTGGTCTATTTGGTATTGTTCATCTGCCATTGGAACCATTTGAAAACCATTTGAAAATCAATCCAGATACTTGTGATATATTATCAAAGCATTTTGTACCTGAATTGTTTTTTGATATTTTCAAAAAAAGAACTCCCCCTCAACATGTGCATCATGTATTTGAAATCGGTTTGGCACACGGAGGCAAGAGGAATGATTCACTTCTTTGATTACCATTTTCTAAAAGATATCAACATCACTTTCCTGAACAAAATTGGCATTTTTCATACTTTGTTAAGGATAATTTTTTGGAAAGAATGTGGTTTTCAAAAAGTTTCTCCCCCTCAATATGTGCATAAAGATTTGGAAGTGTTTTCACATATTAGGGAAAACCTGCACATTGAAACAAATCAATCACGTTTCAATCCTTTTTGGTTTGAAATAGATGCTCCCCCTCAACATGTGCATGGAAAATTTGAAATCGTTTGACACATGTGGGGAGGAGAGCTTGTAAATCATTATAAGATCATTTATCGAATTATCAGTTTAAATCCAATTTAAATCACAAATTCTCCCCCGATCACAATTTTTCAAATCATTTGAGATTTTTGATCTCTGTAGATTTAAATTGATTTTGAAAGCTTTTGAGAAGAATTGTGACTTGCTTATGAAAACATTTAACCGATAAGGATCAAAGCTGAGACTTTAAACTCCAAAAACATGCTTGAGTATCTTTTGAAAACATGACATAAACCGTGGTCTGAACCAGTTGTATGACAAATAACCTTTTGATTGAAATGAAATCATTCTCCCCCTCAATCAATGACATAAGATGTTGATTGAGAGATAGAGATTTTGACCAATGTCAAGTCCATATGATTTTCAAAAATTGAGACTGAGTTATTTTTATTAGTTTTCAATTAGATAACAAATATTTTTCAGAAGAATTTTTTGAAGGAAAAATACTTGTGACGGAAACAGTTGTCGTTTTAGGGACAAACATTTGTTTTTAGAATCAGAGCATGAGATGTGAAAGATAAGATAAAGCATGGCTCTATTCTTTCTTTAAAAAACGGGTTATAGACTAAAATGGCTATAAACCTTTGTTTCACTTTCTCTCAATAATATATATATATATATATATATATATATATATATATATATATATATACTAGTGTCAAAACCCGTCCGATGGACGGGTATGACTTGTGGTTTTTATTTTTAAGTTTTAGTAGAACAAATATATACTAAAAAGTAATTAAAAGTTAAATTAAACAATTTACAACTATAATTGATGTTACCTTTATATATATGTATATATGTATATATGTATATATATATAGTGGTCGAAGCCCGCCCGATGGCCGGGCATGACTTATAATTATTGTTGACATATTTTACTGTAGCGTTTCAAATCTTTTTTCAATGATTAGAAATATCCAACATATATTCTTCCTTAATTAGTTCAATGATTCATGAGTCATATATGAGACATGCCTGCCTTAAATCAACGCACACATTGTGGAGCTCGAAGTTATACAATATGGACAACATAATCATGGAAACATACAAAAACAAAAAGCCGTAATGCTCAAACGCAAATAAAAACCTTTCAAAATGCATCGTAAAATAAGATATAAACATACCAATTTTATATTGAATGCATAAATAGAACAATTAAAATATACAAAGTTTTTTGTAACAGCATAGTATATAAAATAAAGCTATTACCATCGATATCACAACAAAAAAATTCAATCCCTTTATGCTCTTCACTTTAGCGACATAATACCCATTTGCGAAATCCCATCGTAAAATTTTAAAATTATCCCCAACATTGTAAGTATTTCTACATATTTTTAGTTTGTGAGAGAGAGGGAGGGGGGGGGGGTGGCGAGATGTCATCTCAATATGGGCATGCTTATTTTAAGCCGTACCAACTTTGTATATGAAAGTACTTTCAATTTACAATGATACATGGCTACTTCAAGATCAAGTTACGATGAAACTGCAAATTGCACGACGTACCAACTTTAATGGAATTAAAAATCATAAAAATCATTTCTTTCAAATATAAAGAAGACGGCTATGTGTAATACCATAACATGTCACCAGTTTTGTGTCCACAATTTATTTGAATATATCATGAAAAGAGCAAAAAAAAGAGTTACAGGTAGCCACAAAGCAGTTTTCATCTTAATAAAAATAACTCTTTGACATGTTTTATCTTTTCTCTATCAACTTTTTTTTTCACACATGACCAATACCAAGTGTCTTCATACCTGAGTCAAAAGAGAAAAAAGAAAGTTAAGCCCAATAAATTTCATCTGTAGATAACTAAACCATGCAAATATTATGGTTTAAAAATTAAAGATGTGAAGTATCCAAGAATATAAAAACCAATAGTAAATTCATGGCAAGTGTATTCAGTATATGAGTTCATCCTCAAAAGAAATGTTTTCTAAGTTCTCTTAAAAAAAACATATATAAACAACCCAAAATTTCGCAATAATCAAATTACTAACTGTTAGTATAGTAAATAAAACACTCTACTTTAAAAGAATAAAAAGTTTAACTTCAAGAATGCCAAATTCCCCTGATCATATTTCAAAATTAATTCAACTATAGGTTCCTAATGATCTATTTCGCATATAAAAGAAAGTTTCTCTACGCTTTTCAAGTATCCAAAGCTTATAATTTTCTTTTTGTCTTTACTAAACAAAGTTAATATGTCAACAAAATACGTCAAACATGTTTATTATCAATGAACAAAAACTCCTTAACGATTTTATACAAATTAGTACATTGTTTTCAAGATCATATAGTTTCTGTAACCATGTTTGACAAAAAAGTTATAAAGAATGTACAACACAATATTGTTTGAGTGTCAAGCACACCGGATCAGGTCTATTTCATCATTTCAACGCCACCATAATTAGTTGCAACTATTTATCACTCGTGACAGTTATAAAGGAGACCACTCTACCTAATGAAATTAACATCTAACTATTACCTTGAATCAATGGTTTTTCCCACCAAGATAACCAAGATCAAAGGGGTACTTGGCATCGACCTTTCATAAAATATCCGAGTGAAACCCAACCAATTTTTCTAGAGCCTTTCTTCTACCATTAATATCTGTCAGAAGCCAATAACATTTACGCCAATATATGAAGAGCTTTGGTCCAACCTGCCTAATAATGTTATTTTTCCTGAAGTTCAGAATGAAGCAACTTACCTAAATTATTATAAAATACAATGCAACTCTTGATATAGATTCACTACTGATAGCTTTTTTAAATTATTTTTCGAGCACTAAGATATTAAAATATGTACTGACCCATTAATCTAAAACGGACTCGATTTGAGGTAAATTATCTACAACTGGTTAATAAAACCTGACCCCTTTTGGTTCATATCAAATATTTTCCACCTTAGTTTAAAATTAGCATCAATAGTGGGTTCATATCAGTTGACAGATCTTCTTGGTGATTGTTCCCGTGATAAGGTTTTGAGTTACAGAGATATTCAGGGCTCGACTATCTTGCATACTGCAGATGGACAAGGTCAAGTTGAGATATTCATGGCTCGACTATTAAGCACTTTATACGCGTAATGATAACACCTTTATAACCCTGACAGCCACATACAATATCTCAGTCACAGCATATCTCCCTTCACCAAAAACTGGAAGAGCATCTTTATGCAACAACTCTTGAACAAACAGGAAGTCACTTGCTGATGCAGCAGTGTACAGAATCCCAAACGAAACTTCTCAAGGGGTCCTGGATTTTTTCGAGTGGTGTAGCAACTACACCATCGATGAATGATTTAATTATGGGAAGCTTAAAGAAAACCAATAGAAAATTCAAAATATATTTCACCGCAATTCGAACGAATTAGACTTTATAAAGTAATATATCAATAATGTAACATGAATCTAACCACCACCAAGGTGGTTGGTGGTTAGGCACCCTGAAGGTATACAAATCTTGGGGATGGTCACGGAAAGGGTCAAAGACTCGCCCTCCCCGGGTAACCTAACAGGGAAAACCTTATCCTTTATCCGTTTATCAATAATGTAACATGCCTAGCCTCCGTAGTCATCATTACGGCAATAAGCAAAAACATAGACAATTAGTAGATAAAAATTGTGATCGCATCCTATCAATCCGAATAACTGCTCTCACCAGATCATGATAACCTTAGGTTCTTCTCAATTACAATTTATATTTATAAAATCCATCCCTTAACTTCTAATGTGTTCCACTCTCGTATCTCATGTTTATTCATCACATCAACATAGAAATAAGTTAATAAAAATTTAATGAAGAATAGGGCCTATTGAATGTTACTATTTTGATGATTTATGTTCGTCTTGAATTGCAGAGGAACATTGAAGGTTACTGAACTACACTTCACAACCTCTTCCTCAAGGCCTGAATCTAAACTGCCATAATCCTTAGGCTCATCATTGAAATCCTTAGCTGCTGAATCTGTTGCACAATCGTAAGTGGTATTACTTGAAACATGAATCACGTCTGAAACATATCAGAATAAGCAACCTGGGAGAGAGGCGAAACTATGTATAATTATATGTTATTCTCAGAAATCATAATGAACACAATATGGATACATAAATGCATGAGACAATAGATAAATGTGTTAAACTGAATATTGGTACGCAGTAGCAGTTGGTTGACAATATATACCTCGGGCCCAAGTTGGATTCCTATTTCTCGAGAAACTCTGCAACCAACAATTCTAGCATCGATTTGTGTCGGCAGTGAGCACCCAATCTGCATACTCTAGGAAGGTCTATTATAACATTTAAAAGATAAATTATACTACAGAATCTAACAATTAATAAGTTAACCCAAACAACATTTACGGAAGCAATGAAGCTTTAATAGGCTTATATAGCTACTAACATAATCTAAAACATAATGTGAGTTCAAAAATCAACAAAAATATATAAAACAAATACATTAAACTCATCAAATACTAAAGGTTACCTAGCTAGTGCAGTCTTTCAGTATAACATTGCCTGCAACAGCAATAAATAAGGTGTGTATGATTAGTATGGAAATAAATTATGGATATGTGTCTGTATTGAAAAAAGGAGAAGTTGTACGGAAGACTCCGTCACAATCATTAATAGCAGCATCAAATGTACCTTCTTCGAGTAGGCACGTAAGTATACTGATTGTGTGCTTGATGATATAGTAAAAACACCTGCTACAGGAGGCACCACAAATTGGTACAGCAGTCGCATATTTCCGAATTCCTATGAACTGTATCCGAATTAACACATACAAAAGGACTTCTCCGAAGCATCATGTGTCACAAATTTTAGCATCACCATTCACCATACTCAAATTAGCTTGACAATTAGACAACAATGTCTCAAATAAATTACAGTATATGGACATGAATCTTGGTCCCAGACCCAATACTCTAGCTTCCGAAAGGAAAACCTGCAATCATCACACAATAAAGTCAAATTATGCTACTACCAATACTTATAACAGAATTTGTTTCATATAGAGAACTGAATCAGTCAAGAGGTCTGATCAAGTATATCACGGGTCAAGGTTGTCGTACAGTATAGCTAAGATACTTTGTCTAACAAGTATATACTTTTTGTTTAAAATAACTAAACCTAGAAAAGCTGGCAAGTAGTTGTGGTAAATTCGACCCACCCGTATACTTATGAATGCATTGATTCAGGTTATATTTTATCTCTAACCAGTCAAACATGTTAAGTAAAAAAACATTAGCAAAACAGGAAGGGCCAATTTTTGTGCATAAAATAGTTTTTACTGAAATAGCATACTTCTGTAATCATATTTGGCACACCAATTGTTTATGAAAATCTACAAAGTTTGAAAATGAAGTATTTCGGTTTACGAAACCCATACATGTTAAACCGTTTTGACCGTCACCCAAACCTGTCCATTCTGCCACCTCCACTGAACAGCTAAAACTGCCCAATTGCAGGAGCAAGTGAACAATAGAGAAGATAATAACCAGAAGATGAATTAAACCCAATAATATATTATTATTACCACTTTATTCCTCAGCAACAGCCACATGTAAAGCTTATCAATTGCATCTTTTACAAGCCTAGTAGCCAGTCTTCTTTCATTACAGTGAGTAGCAACATCAGCAAGTACTTCCGTGGAAGGAACCATGTATTTCACTGCTGCATCAGCCAATGCTTCTGATGATGCACTTTTTATCTCTGATGAGGGCTTGTCACTGGCACTTGTATTCTAAAAGATTGTTAATTGGTTGTCCGCATTTTTAATGACCATTTTAGCACGCTATACGCATGTATGTTTTCTTTAATGTGGTGCAACGTGTTTTTTTTATCACAATTTTGTTCCATTTCTTCTTTCTTTAAAATCATTAAAACGACCCAAACACCCTTTAAACTGTAGTTATGCAGCAGACATAAGCACCCAATAAAAAGACCAAAGACCCTTTTAAAGCTAAACTTTTGAAACATCCCCATCAATCCCAAACACTCATAAATAATAAAAGAGCGACTTTGTCCATGGACATTCATGTAGATAAATGAGGTAATAAACTCACATATAAAAAATATGACATGAATATGCATAAAGAATGAAAATGAAAAGGAATTGGAAAGCGCAAACTAACCAGGTGATACAGAGCCCATCATAAGATATGATGTTATGTTAGCATCAACCACAAATGCAACACGTGCATATGCAGAATTTGGTCCATGGTTTTCTGTCCCTGAAGCATCTTGTTGAAATAACCCGACATCAGTAGATATGTTTCCAGAGCCTACAGTAGCAAGAGTACCTTCTTCCTCGTCATTGAGGGTAGTAGTAGTTTGATCTTGGAGAATAGTTCCAGGGTCAATTAGTTTGACCGCCCATCCTAATCTGCATGCAAAAGATGCAGCACCCTGCAGTTGAGAGAGTTCAGCCTGTAATGTTGTCGCCAACTCAGCAACAGTTGAGTTCTCACTCGAAACCACAAAAACAGCATAAAGCAACCAGTGAAGTAAAGTTTACAATACACAGGATGTTCAATTTGACTGCTTGCAGAATGGTACTTGAAGAGATAAAAGATAGCTGTGAAATTTTTAAGCCATCTACTTATCAATGGGTTACTTTGGATTATGTTTAACCTCTAATGAATCAAATCGGTTCAGTAAAAATATTAAGCTAAAACAAAAACAGGTCAAACAAAAAAATGGCTCAAAACAGGATGATAGTTGCCTAAAGTTTCTTGCGTACAACCTCCTACATCATTTATTTAAAAAAACTTTATTTTTACAGCGAAGTAATTAGGTTTTGCAACAAAATTTGGTGTACAAATTACTTAATGGAAAAGGACAAATAAAAAAAATGACAAAACAAAAAAAACAGGGTCTGCCAAAGCTTCCAAACCCATTTTGACATATTACCAACACGCCCGACCCTCTCATTTTGCCACCTCTTGATTGAACGGAAAACAAAAAAAAAATTAAAAAAGACCAATCTCTTACTCCTCAATAGGATCTTCGTATGACTGCTCTCTGTTGGAAACAAACCCTTCTAGCCTGGACACTGTAACACTAAACACATCAGATTCTGAAATTTTTATCTAGAAAACATGAGTACAAGAAACAAAAAGCACCCATCGTATGCATGACAACTTTAAATCTTTAATACTCCAGGTTAAATAAATTTAGCCATATAGAGTAAACTTTTTATAGATCAAAAAGCTGCTCATAGAAAACCAATCACAAAAGTAAGAAATCTTTGCACAATAGCTTTAAGATGCCAAAGAATTTGGGAGAACGTTTCGGTCATACATTTTTGCTAAGTAAACAATACTAAGATATATCAGAATATCATCAGAGTGAATTCACAATGATACCTTAAAACGGTCATCAGCATAAACAGGGACATCAAAGTAGACCAGCCCTCGTCGATAAAGACCCTTGATGACAACCGGGTCAAATAGTATAAATGCATATGCTTCCTCCTTACAGATTTTGTCAATTGTTGCTGATTCTTCTTCTGAAAGTTTCTGCAAAAAATATCGATTAGCATAACATTGTTTGTGTCTCTATTTGCTCATAACAAACATAGGACAAGATCATGATTTGAATGTTTCAAAGGGCACATCACACATGGATATTGAATTGATAATAAATAATGCCCCAAAATTACTTGTTAGTTCATGCATTCGTTCATGGACCAATTTTCGTACCAGTCAGGAGAAAGAGGTGAGTAGTTGCAGGGTGTGGATGAATATTCATCGTTTTTTTTTTTTTTTTTTTTTTTTTTTTTTTTTATTGTGAATCAGTACAACATATACATGAAGAAGTTTATTTGATTATTCCTTTGGATGATAAAAAACACACATGTACATATATAATTTGATATTCAAAAGGTAAATAGATATATGTACTTTTCGAAGCGTATTTCAAACACGGACCAGCTGTGCTACTGGTTTGTGCTCCACGATCACCTCACCAGCTTTCGCAAAACCAAACAGATCAATGTTTAATATATATGATTAGTTCTTGAAAGAAACATATCGAAAAGAATGACTGAAACTCCACTGTCATAAACTTAGTTAATTAACCACTTATACAGACTACATTACAAAATTAAGTTTTTAATAAAAGCACAATATGTGTTACCTGAAAAAACTGTTAACAATCACCATCATCATCACCAATTTGCATTAACCAAATACCGTTTCGTTGTTAAAAAATTGAAAGACAACATACCTACAGAATGTCAGTTATGAAGTTAGTAAAATTTTTATAAAATCTCATAAACGTATGGTTTTTGTTTTCCTCCATCCTTCTCCTGCTAACAGTGTAAAACTTAAAACTCCAAAAAACCTTTATCCGATATCTGCTGCTAACAGTGTAAAACGTAAAACTCACAAAACCTGTTAAACTAAAAAGTCAGATAAAACCAATTAGGGATTAGTATTTTTACAAATAACATAAAAGGGTGTATTTATACACAAAAATTAGGTTAAAAATATATAAGGTATAATTATCTTGTTAGGTAATATATATCAACTTTTTTATAAATTGTTATCTTCAAAATATACATTTCTAAAATACAAATTGCAGAATTTTTTAGCATGTCCTTATTTTTATTGATTTGGAACATATAAATCAAAAAACAATTTAGTCTAGTGGTAAGTTGTTTAGATTACTTATTAATGACCCAAGTTCAAATCCAATACATGTCTTCTTTTTAATTTAACATAATCAAAATTTAAAATCCACAAATACAAACCGAAATTTAAAATCCACAAATACAAATACAAACCGAAATTTAAAATAAAAAAAATTAAAATTGCACATAAATTTAAAAAAAAATGCCACATGTCATAAAAAAATGCCACATAAATTCAATGATGACATGGAAAAATGACATGGCATTATGGGATGCCAAGTGGCATTATATGTGGCATGCCTCCTCTTATATATAATGTATAGATATATATATATATATATATATTTAAACAAATTATTTACATTCGAAAAACATTTAAAAACCCGTGACATTCTTTGAATGTCAGCACAAAGTCCGTAGATGATATCGAACAAGGAAAATATGACAAAATAACAATATTTTTTGGATTTTTCATGATTTTCTAATTTTTTATGGATTTTTGAAAATTTTATGTTTTTCTATTTGCTTTTTGTTGGTTTTGAAATTTTGTATTTTGCTTTTTGAATAACTATTTACAAGAGATGGATGAAGAAAACCTTTTACTCCTCTTGTTCCTCTTGAAGACGTTTAAGTGTTTCCGGTTGTAGACTCTTTAGACCAAGTCGTGGGAGGATAAACTCAAAACGTTCTCTAGGAAGAGCTTTGGTGAAGATGTCTGCTAACTGGTATTCACTCCTCACAAAATAAAGTTCCACCACACCGTTTTCCACTTGATCCCTGATGAAATGATGTCGAATGTCGATGTGCTTTGCTCTTGAGTGTTGTACGTTGTTTCATGAGAGAGCAATGGCACTTTTGTTATCACAATACAGAGGGATTTTGTTGAATTCAAAGCCATAGTCGGATAATTGGGATCTCATCCATAGGATTTGAGCACAACAAGATGACGTGGCTATGTATTCAGCCTCTGTAGAGGATATCAAAGTACTCATTTGTTTCTTAGAAGACCAGCTCACAAGCTTATCACCCAAAAACTGAGCACCTCCAGACGCACTTCGACGTGTATCTTGACATCCTGCATGATCAGCATCTGCATAGGCTGTTAGTGACATACCGGTGTCCTTCGGGTACCAAAGTACCATATTGATGGTTCCTTGGAGATACCGAAAGACCTGTTTAACCGCTTCAAGGTACTTTTTGGTAGGCTTAGCCTGGTATCTAGCACACATGCAAACAGCGACAGAATGTGGTCTACTGCTGTGAGGTACATCGGGATCCAATCATACTAACGATATTTCATTTGGTCTACCATGATCCCTGAGTGGTCCTCATCCAGTTTAGTACGCTCTATCATGGGAGTGTCAACGGGGTCACAAGAATCAAATCCAAATTTCTTTAAAATCTCATTTGCATATTTAGATTGATTTATAAAAATGCCACCGGGACTTTGTGAAATTTATAATCCTAAGAAAAATGACATTTGTCCCATCATTGACATTTGAAATTTGGAACCCATTTCATTTGAAAAATGGTCACATTCATTGGGGTCAGTCGAGGCAAAAATAATATCATCAACATAAATTTGAACGTGAATTAAATGTTTGCCTGACTTTCTGGTGAACAACGTTGGATCAACTGCTCCTTTGCTGAATCCAGTAGATAGAAGAAACTTTGATAGCGTATCATACCATGCCCTTGGAGATTGCTTCAAACCGTAAAGAGCCTTCTTCAAGCGATAGACATGAGTAGGATGCTCTAGATTCACAAAACTTCATGTTGGCTGACGTATACGACTTCTTTAAGATCTCCATTAAGAAAAGCCGTATTTACATCCATCTGATAGACTACCATGTTCTTACTTGCAGCGTTAGCCAAGAAGATTCTGATTGCCTCGATACGAGCAACTGGAGCAAATGATTCTTCAAAGTCAATACCCTCCTCTTGACGGTATCCTTTTGCAACCAATCGAGCCTTGTTCTTTAAAACATCACCATGCTCATCAAGTTTTACTTTGAAGATCCACTATAGAGCAATGATCATAGCAACGGCGGAGCGGTACTAATTCCCATACATCTAGTCGATCAAACTCATGAATTTCTTCTTGCATGGCATTGAACCAGCTGTCTTCATTCATGGCGGTTTTAACATCTTTTGGTTTGATCTTGGATAGTACGGAGTTGAAGAAGCACCATAAGGCATCAGTTGCAAGTTATTTGCGAGTGGATACGACGAAGGGATTTCCAATGATGTCGTCCAATGGATGATCATGTGTCCATTTTCTAAGGTGTTCGTGTGGTTGTTGTTGAGGAACTGAAGTAGCAGAGTGAATTTCTCCTGATGAAGATGGTTCTGATGATGATTCAGGAGCAAATATGTTTTCAAAGGGGGCATCTTCAGGAGTAGCAAATGGATTATCTGCATCATAGGTGCCAGACATAATTCCATGATGTACACTCGATGATTGATGATTTGTTGATGAGACAGAGTGATCAGTAGCAGGCGCTTCTTAACTTAATGACATAGAAACTGAAGGGTTAACTTCGTTGACAGTGATAGGAACAGCCTCTGTTGATGGAATTGACAGATCATTAGCACTTGGCTAATAGTGTTCATCAAAGATTGGATCAAACAATTTCTTCAAATCATCTTCTGAAGGAGGTACATAAGGAGTTGCTGGTAAGGGATTTAGAACAAGAGAATAACTGATAGGACTACTTGATGAAGGTTGAGATGCGGGTCCAAAACTGGATTGTCCTGGAGCCATTTGCCCGGACAGCTCATCGAACGTAACGTGAGTAGTTTCCATGATATCTCGAGTTCTTTTGTTGTAGATTTGGTAACCCTTCTTGTTTGATGCATAACCTACAAAAACCCCAATGACCGTCATTCGTTGGATAGCACAAAGCACCAAACACACGAAGGTAGGAGAGATCAGGTTTTCGTTTATGGACAAGTTCGTATGGAGTTTTTCCATGAGATGTGTGTATGAGGGAACTATTTTGGGTGTAGCAAGCAGTGGCAATGGCTTCAGCCCAAAGAAACATTGGAACCTTTGAATAAATTAGCATTGTTCTTGCGGCTTCCACAAGAGTTCAATTTCGTCTTTCAACTACACCGTTTTGTTGAGGAGTTCGTGGAACACTTCTTTGATGACTGATTCCAACACTTTCATAAAATTGACTTAAGTCTTTGTTAACGAACTCTGTGCCATTGTCTGTTCGAACAATTCTAACCGTATTGTTAAGTCGAACCCGAAGCTGCTTGATAAGTTTGATTATGACATCTGGAGTTTCATCCTTTGTCCTCAAAAACTTTACCCAAGTAAATCTAGAGTAGTCATCAACAATGACTAAAATATATTTCTTCCCATTAATCATTTGAACCCTCATTGGTCCACACAATCCATATGAGGGTATGCAACTTCCATTACTGAGTTTGTGGGTTTGGGTTTGTGGGCATATTTCTTGCTTTTTCCCAATTGGCATACTGAACAAAGATGATATTTTTCATACTTTAATCAGGTAAGCCTCTTACAAGATCATTTCGGAAAGATTATTAATGGTGCCGAAGTTCAAGTGATTAGAGGGACGATGCCATAACAATGATTGTTTTTTGAAGCCTTTGACAACAAGCAGCTTGGAGAAGACTTCATCATGTCTTCGATAGAGATGGTGTATAGATTTGAACCACGAGTTCCTCTTAACAGTTATGCACCATCGAGTTCTCTACGAAAACACGTATGTTTTCTAAATGCCACTTCTAGATCGGAATCACAGAATTGACCAACAGAAAACAAGTTAGGACCAAGACCTTCAACATAATATACCCTGGAGATTACACTTTTGCCAACAACATAGTCTCCATAACCCATAATTTCTCCAAAATGGTTGTTCCCGAATCTAACAGTCCCGATGAATTTACTCATGAAGTTCATGAGCATGGCGATCTCCAGTCATATGCTTGGAGCGCTTATTCCAGGTACCACAGAATGATTTGAGCGATTTGCGAGTTGAACACAGACAAGAATGGATAGCTGGATAATTGGGATCCCCATGCAAGAATGGGTTCCATTTGGTTAGTAACGGTGATTGGAACACCCACATCGGAAGTAGAAACAATGGAATCATCAGGAATAGATGCAGATGCTAGTGTAATCCGTATTTGACATATTCAAAGTATGTTCACTTCTTAAAGAAATAGTTCTACTAGTAGGCATCCATTTTCTAATGGGCATTGACTTAGTAAATTTAGGGCGAAACTCATTAAGATTAAACTTACGGCCAGTAGGTATCCATTGATAACCAATATTACTAAATTTTCTTCTGTGGGTTTCCAATGTTTTCTAACTTTCTTTCGCCTTTGCCTTTTAGCCTTCTTAGCTTGATTTTTGACATTAACAACTTTAACCGGGCATTTAACAGCATTAAGCAAAACATTCACACCACATTCATGATCGTAAGAAATCAAGCAGTCATCATTACATGGTTTGCGGATAGTAGCAGAATTCGAATTAATTACAGTACGCTTATAGCTAATACTAGAATCAACACGATTCGTTTTATTCAACTCAAACTTAGTGTTCCTAGGGTGGTCTTCTACTCTCTTCCAATGCACATTCTTAGCTCGCTAGGTCCTATCTTGCTTGTATTGCTGGAGGCTTTGACTCGCTTGCTTTTATGTCACTGATTACTCTATAGAGGAATTATGGGAACATTAGTTGGTTGAGCTACTTTTTGCATTCTTGAACTAGACGTGCATGGATCAGAACTACTTACAGGCACTTTAGAGTTCACTTTTTTAATACTGGGCATAGAATGGGTTGAACAATTGGAACTAGGGATGGAACAAGGCATCACAGCTTTATCTTTTGCACCTAAGGATTTAGGAAATGTTGCTCTCAAACATTCTAGCAGCTCTTGAGATCGTTTGGCCTGAATGCAAGCAAACCTAATCTCTCTATCAAGTGGCTTATTTATGATATCCTCTTCTACAATCTCAAGGAGACATTCTAGACTATCCTTAAGGTGAGCGAAATAGTTATGAAACACAAGTTCGTTATTTCTAAGATGAGGAGGAATGTATTTAACAATCACAGTATATTTGCAGTCTGCTGATGATTTTGATGCAACATTCTAATTAAAGACAAGTGGCATTTTCTCTTTTTCCTGACTCTTCAGATTCTCAATTTCCTTTTGCAAAGACGTTATCTTTTCGTTGTTCTTGTCAGGAGTGACTTTCATTGAATCATATAACTCTTTAAAGTGTCATTTAACTTTTTCATTTTCTTCTAGAAAACTCTCATTTTCCTTTTGTAAAACATTGACTAAGTTTTGAAGATGAAAAGTTTGAGAACATTAAGAATCTAAAGGAGGAGGCATTTGTGAGCCAGTCACGTTGTTCTTTTCACCCTTTAATTATGAAATTTGGGCTTTCAACTTTCTGATCGTGTTACAATGAGCTTGAATATGTTCGTCACGTTTGTTTATTTCAAAAAGTGCATCAAACTCTAGAACATTTGAGGATGTCTTGATGTTTGAGGTTTTGACATTTTCCTTGAGATGTTGATATTTTAATTGCAAATCAAAATGTTCAACTTCTAGCTTAGAAATGTGTTTTACCAAATTATCGTGATCATCCTGATCAATTTTCTCATTTAGTTACGAGTTTTGTTTTCAAGCTCAATGACACGATCATGGGAGACTTTCAAAGCAACAGTTAATTCATGAAATTGAGAAGCAGTAATAGAATGCTTAGTAACAGTATAAAACACATCTTGAGTCACACAACTTAATACTAAGTTCTCATTTAGGATATGCAAATTCTTCCTTTCAATTTCATTATATTTGAGTTCCCGTTCATAATCATTGACTTCAACAATCATTGTATCAAATTCCCTTTCCATTTCTTTAATATCCGAGTTTATCCCCTTTTGAAGACTTTCAAATTGACCTTTTAATTTTTTAAAGAAAGGCATGACCTCAGTTAAATAACATTCTTTAGTTTGCTCAAAACCCCTTTCCCCTTCAGTTATCCTTGTAGGTGTGATTCTCTTCTTACATGTCTTCTCAAAATCAACAAATAGTTGATAAACAACATATCTGGTGATTAAGGTCTTGCTATTAGTGGCAATAGTTTTAGGAACTAAGTGCATTGGTGTATTTGGAGGATACACAGTAGCAGTGAGCATTTTCCTAAGGGGAGTGTTTGTTTCAACAAGTACATTAACTTTTTGTTTATCCATATCTTTCTTCCAAAAAATCTGTTCTGGGGTTAATTGAGTTTGAGGCTTAAACATGTTCAGGGAAATCCAATTTTCCTTAGTGTAATCATGGGGTTTGATCGTTATGTTATTCTTTTTACACGCAAGATCGTTAAGCTTCTTATCCATTTTCTCCCTAGATGCATCATCTAATTTTCTATCCTCTTCCGTTCTTCCAATACATGATGGTGTTTGCCTAGGCTTAAGAATCTCATTGCCATCATATACAATCTTATGGAAAGCTTTAGCTCTTTTGCAATATTCGGGATTTGGTTCCTCTACAAGGGGAATACTGTGCTTATCGCTTAAGAGTCTATACTTAGTGATCAGTGAATTCTGAATGGTGTTCCCTTGTGCGTACAACTTATTTTCAAGCTTGTTTTTCAAAGTTTTTAGATTAGAAAAATCATTCAAAAGTTTTGATTCCTTAGCACTGAATTCTTGTTTAAGCACTTTAACATTATCTTGAAGCTCTTGCTTTTGCTTAACAGTTTTAGAAAGCTTTTCTTGTAAGGAGTTTAACTCGTATTTTAACACTTCTTCTCTAAAATTACTTTTTCTAATAATTGTACGCATTTGGTCATCTATTTCCTGCTCACGAGTAGTCAACTCAAACTTAGCACGTTGTTCATAAATAGCAACTTGTTCTTTATATGCATTCAGTTCAGAGATAACAGAATCATCAGGAGCACATGCAGTATATTCATCAAAAACATAGTCATCATTGACTGCAGAAGATGTATCACTTGGTACAATCTCACTTTCACTTTGCTTCACATATTGATCATATGGGACAATATTGCTATTACCCTCATTATCAATATCTGATTCATAAGTTTCAAGAGATTGTACTTCATTATGCATCTTTTGCTTATCAACTTCATCGTATAGTTTTAATACCTCTGAAATGATTGAATCTTTGGATTGACCAGCCTGTTGTGGTGATGAGACCTTTGGAGAGACCATTGGTGAAATGCTAGCCATGAAGATTGTCTGGGTAGTAGGTTCATCATCGACGTCAGAGTCGTATGCATCACAGTCATCGACTTGAAAGGCATTCTGATGATTATGACCTATCACCTGAATTGGCTGCTCATCTACATCTGCATCATATGTCTTGGCATTACCCTCGGCAAAACAACAACTCCTCTTCATCCAAAACAGCTCCATTATCCTGAGCTTGCACAAGCAACATTTTGTCTCTGAAGTATTCGCATTCGTGGGCGTTTTGGAGATGTGCAGTTCCGCAATATGTCCTCCCACCACGGTTGTAGCATTTGATTGGCTTTGCTTGTCCTTGATTGGCATTTCTCCCACGATTCTGCTTAGCCATATACCCTCCACCAACTCCTCATCTTCCTGTTCATCTTGCCTTCCTTGAGCTGGTTGCACCATAACCTTTCCATCTCTGACAGTAGCTTGATTGTGTGGATTGGATGCCGTTCTGAGATTATTGTTGGTGTGTGGGAGGGAATTCATATTTTGACTAACCATGAGAGATAGTTGATTGATGAAGGTTTCCATGAGTGTGTTTGAGTCAGGAGGCTTATATGCTGGATCAGGGATGAGCTTACAATTACCATTACCCGTGGGTATGACTTGAGAAGCTTTGGTGGTAATTCCAACATTGGTGTAAAAGGTTGTAGAATCATTTGACGAACTTGTTTCTCCCTGCTTAGATTTGAACTGTTCAAGAATCCTTCATTCAAACATAGCATGTCTCTCATTCTGAAGAAGGAAGGCATACAGTTGCTCATAGTTGGTGTTCTTCAATCCTTTGGTTAGCTTCACAGAGGTGACAAATTTGTGCCATTCGGGATTCATGTTGTCCACAAACTTTGAGTTAAGTTGAATATTTGGCATGGTCATTTTGATATTCCTCATATCATTCACAAGCTTGTGGAATCTCACGTAATATTCATAGACACTTTCTTTTGGTTTCATCTTAAAGTGCTCAAATTCATCATACAGTTGTGATTCTTTATCTTCCTTAGTTAATTGAGAACCGAGAGAAGCATCTTGACATTATCCCAAACCGCCTTTTCTTCAGTGTTGTGATTTATAAGCTTGTAGATATCTTTTGGAAGACCCTAAAGTATAATGTTTGAAGCCCTGATATCAGCATCGAATCTCTTTTTCTCCTTATCACTGAGCTCATCATATGTCTTTGGTCTGTTCAATCCAAAGATCATTGTTCCATCTGCAGCAGTATCAATTATGTCTCTAGTAGTCTCAACTCGATAAGGTCCTTCATCAATTGACTTGAGAATGTTGACTCCATTTTCCTTTCCCAGACAATACAACCTAATTTGTTGAGCCCATGAGTCATAGTTAGTTCTGTCAAGCATGGGTGGATGGTGTCTGAACCAGCTGCTTGAACGTCCTCAGCTACAGTAGAGATGATTGTAGGCACGTTGGTAGACATGTTTACATATTTCAAGGGATTTTATAACTCTATGATTAAACCGGGAAATAGATTCTTTCACGGGATTTTACTAAATCAAGAGAAAACCGTATTAGAAACAAATATCAACCAAGTCGCTATAACCCTTCAACCAAGTCGCTAAGTAGAAACTCGCTAAACCTCAAGTCGCTGTAAATCAAGTCGCTAAGCACAAGTCGCTAAGACCCAAGTCGCTGAACACAAGTCGCTAAAGCACCAAATCGCTAAGCAGACAAGCCGCTAAAGAACAACTCGCTAAGTATCCAAGTCGCTAAGAATCAACTCGCTAAGAACAATAAGGACAAGTCACTAGAAATAATAGAGTCAAGTCGCTACGCAACCAAGTAAGCTAGCGAAGTGGAACCTCCACTACATTGTACTGTTTGTCGGCTTGTCTCAATAGACAAGTCGTTAGGCTCAAGTCGCTTTGCTCTAACTACAAGTCATTTGGAAATTATCAAAGTAAATCACTAGCAAGAAAACAACTCCGAGAGCCAAGTCGCTAGGTAGAAAACTTTAAGAACAATACTTTTCAATCCAAAACAAGCCCAACCACAGTGATTAAAGCTTTACAAATCAAAACCCAAGCACTTACAATGATTCTAAACAGAAAAGTACACTCAAAATTCAAACTTTAACACAAGAAATGATCCAAATGATGCAAAAACCACTAAACTTTTTCAAACCCAAAAACCATATAAAACCACTACAAATCTAAGGATATGTAAGAGAGATGATCAAACCATGGCTCTTGATACCAATTGTAACATATTGGATTTTACAAACACATCAAATCATGATCACATATAGGCGTATAGTATAAGGTTTTAGAGAGAGAAATAGTTAGAGGTTTGGGAACTTAGTGCGAGAAAGTAAAAGTGTTATTATGAGCTCCAACCCTCTACCTTGGGAGGTAGAGGGTATTTATAGTCTTAAAAAAATCACCACCTACGGGCTGTGGATCAGGTATACAGTGGGTAAATAGCCGTCCGTCCTCCACGGTGTTACTTAACTAACTACTACTTAACATAAAATAACTACGACTACGAGCTTTCTAACGATTACATATACTTGAGGTGACCGACACTTCTAGATACTTTGTATCTATTTGGATACCCATGGTCAAAAGTCTATGACCCATGACCCATGATCCATGACCCATAAACCAAGTAGGAGGAGCGTCCTACGGATCCCCAAGTTTACACTGGACGGATCCCTTAAGGGATCCGTGGGATCCGGGCAACTTGATAGTGATTTTTTGCCTATAAATAGTGAGTCATTTCTTCATTGTAACTCACCCCTCTTCTGACAAACTCTCTCATATACTCTCTCATTCTTCTAATCTCATATCTCTTGATCATTCTAGTAGATCTTCTTTCTTTTGTTGTGATTCTCATATACGTCCTTCTCAAAGGCGAGATCACAAGTTACTACAAGTCATCCAAGGAAGGGGTCCTTGATTGATTTGTTCCTCCACAAGATTTCTGTAGCAAGATCTTGTACTTTATATTTCACATAGTTGTTGTGTTATAGTTGTGTTGGTTTGGTCCTCCGTGTTAAGGACTCGGTATTTAGCTTTGTACCGGAAAGAGTGTAAGCGACGTTGTGAAGGCTTCTCCGCCAAGTTGAAGGAGTTTGTTGACATATTGCTTGAACTCTTGAGTAGGTGACTCGGGGAGTGGAGTAGGGCAAGGAAGGTGTCCTTGTAGCCGAACCACTATAAATCGGTTGTGTCATTTCTATCCTTTACTTTACTTGCTTTCTTTACTTACATTACTTATAGATCTATACTTTATATCCATCCATACGATTTCACATAACACACTACTACAAAAAATCTCATAAAAACCGGTCAAAATGGCCCGTGAAGAGTGGTTTTAAGACCACTCTCTCAAGGGGGTATCTCCATTATCGAAACATATAGAAACCGGTTGCACAACCTGTCTCTGTTATAAGCATCGAAACCGGTTTTCTTCTAAGAATTGGTCTCCATATTAGAGTAAACACGCATGTTTTTATTGAACATTGGCACCGGTTCTCCCACAACCTGTCTTTATAGAACCATCCAACATGTCTTTATATAGAGTAACAAGATATGTTTTTATGTCAAAACCTGTCTTTTTGTAAATCTTTTTTATTAAAAAAATTGGAAAATTTTCAATTTTTTGAAATTCCATAATCTAGCATTTGACTCACCATAATAAAGAAATATAGAATGAAATAAATATATATAAAGTGATTTAAATACACCAAATGTGTCGAAATCAACAAAGTAAATTAAGACAATACTTCAATTCAACAAAACATAAATCCTAGACAAAATCCAAACTGAACCACTAGAATTGAACAAACTATAAAGACAAACACTGGAATTCAACGTAACTAGCCATAGGATCAATTACGCCACAATGTAAACCATGCACTGATGATAGCGTCCTAACTCTTTGTTCTCTAACAGAGACGCGTCACTCCAAGGTACCTATACAATTAATGAAATAAAAACATCAGCAATCTAAAAAACAAATAAGATGGTTTTCGGTCCTAGAAACAAATTGCAAAGTTATTTAACAAACACTTACTATGTTCAGGCGATTGTCGTTTTGATACTTTAGTACAAAGTCATGCATCCAATTCATCACATAAAGTCCACACTCCTAATCAAACGGCTGGCGATTTCAACATGGAATTCTCACCTCAGACTACCAACGACACAAAATGAAATAACCAACAGTGTGTAAGTTGAAATTTATAGAAACAAATGTTAATTCTAAAACAATTTAAAATAATTCTTACGACTCCACAATTCCAGCGAGCCTATAACTTTCCTCATTCTTGCTTAAACCCTTAGAAGAATTAAAAATAAATGCCATTCCATGTTTGGGGCAAATTATGAAGAGCACATGGTGATGGTGACGGTTGCATTTTGTGTACATGTTTTAGTAAAAAAATAATAATAACTATATTAACAATATTGCAATGATAATTATTGAACCAACAAAGCACTAGTATTTTCTTTGTTATGATATATAACCAAATGAAGATAGTTTACTATAAGTAGACATTGGATTCTTGGGCAGTGACCATGTAGTTACTAACGTTATGTAGCAGCAAAAGAAAGAAAAACAAAAAGTAAGCTACTGATGCAGGCTTGCAAGGCACCATAACCAAATTGACGATGTGGCAAGCTTATTAAGTAAGACTTGTGATTAACTAACTATGACAAAAGCCATTTAGTTCAAACATTATAGAATTTTTTAATGGGTCATTATGGCTTATCGGGTATATTGGGTCAGCCCGACAACAAAGTAATTAATACCCTAACCCGATCCTATTAGGCTATCAGGTTTATCGGGTTGACTCGATAGACCCGCTAAGCTAAGTTGGACCTGAATCAACCTGACCCTATAGGGCTTTATTGGGTTCGGGTCCGATCGACCCATTTGGCACTCCTAGTTATAAGTAAAAGCCTTAACTACTTTTAAAGCACTAGTTGCCATTCATATATAAGCCTTAACTACTAATTACCAGTAGATATTCACATATAACTAAAAGTCTAATGGATCCAATTAATATATAAGAACCTTTCAAAGTACCAGTAGTAGCTTGTTAAAATGAAATATGGCACCAGTGCACCAAGCTAACCTATTAAAATGAAATAAGGCACCAGTGCACCACGCCACCACAACAAAAATATGTTTGCCTCATAAAAATTATCCATTTTACACTGGTTTGAAAGACATTAGTTGTCAAAAAAGACATATGAAGACTAGAACAAGTGACTTGTGAGTTATAAGTAAAAGCCTTTACTACTTTCAAAGCACCAGTAGCGTTTCATATATAAGCATTAACCACTAATTATCAGTAGACATACACTAGAGAGTTGACACCAGTAAAGTGTTAAAAAATTTAAAAAATTTACAGCATCAAACTTTTATTACCTGCACGGCTGCACCACTAAACTCATTACTAAACACTCCTGCAGTAGTAGTCTAGCACACATCACTACAGCAGCTAACTTTACAATACCAAACGTTCTCCCATTAGAAGAATTCAAAATAAATGCCATCCCATGTTTGGGGAAAATTATGAAGAGCAGATAGTTAACTAGTACCAAACATTTTCCCCTTTACATTCCCACCGCTACACTCGTGCCATAAATCCAAACCTCCAATTAGTTCACAAGATTTATCTGAATTATGCTTCATAAATAAATTGTAAGTGAGTATCTTAGAAATGAACTTGAAAACTAATAGGTGCCCCTGTTGCTTTTCCCAAAAAAAACAAACAAAAAGAAAGAAAAAAAAAAAAAAAAAAAAAAGACAATTAACTTACTGAGAGTTGATAACAAAAAAAACATAAGCACCATGTAAGTGATATAGGTTACATGTTTACCTTGTTTAACTTATGTTGAGTCATGGTAGCTGAACCACATGTATGCTTCCCTACTGATCCATCAACTGTTGTGTTCCTATGAGCTTATCAAGTTGAGCTTGTGGTTTAAATAAAGCCATATGCTAAATGGGATACGCTCATAAGCCCAAAACAAACGTGCTTATGATATTTTCAAACATAACATAAGTTTATGACCCCAATAAATAAGCCAACACAAACCTCCCTTTGGTAGTTGGTACTTACTCAAAAAGGTTAGGCGTTTCAACCATGTCAAAAGCCACTCTCATGCCAGAAAAATGTTGATAGTCCTACAAATTTGTAGAAACGATAATTTAGGTAGGATACACACAACAAGGGAGAACTTTAGTCATAAAGATCAAGTTACGCATACCGTTAGCAAAGAATGAAGAGCATGTCCAAATTCATGAAAAAGGGTATCTACATCAGAGTGGTTAACCCTCACAGATGTTAAATTGTGTTACTTCTAAAAATTTAAAACAATGGCTATGACCTACAGAATAATTAAGAGGACAACCGGTGAGTTTTTTCACGTTAATGACATCATAAAACATAATGACCTGTAGAAACATAAATGAAAATTAAATGCAAGAGAAACTCTAGAAGAGGCCACTTTGACCAATTTATGGGCATATGGGCCGATTCATACTTTGGTTATACCTTGTCTTTAATGAATCAAACAGGTAACGTCAAAATTTTTGCAAACATGGAAACGGGTTGAGCGACAAAAGCTACCAAAAACTATCCAAATGATTAAACCCTCCAAAATCATAAAATGGATAAAAATAAGATGTCTTTAGTTAGGTAGCTCTCTTCCTTTCTTTAACATGGTTATTTATGGTATAAAAAGGTAACGTTTAGTTAAAATACAAGGAAAAATTGAACTGGGAATACATTTGACTCGTTAACAACAAACCATAACCCAAATCTAACCATTTATAACAAAATGGGTAAAAAATGGCACCTCTATGATATTATATAAACCATTAAGCATTCATATTATCAACTTTCAGACCCTCAATACGTTGAGATAAAGGAAAATATGATGCGACAACCTGAATAAAGATATTATGAAATTTTATTTAATATCAAGGCTAGGGGTAAACGATTGCACATACAGATCATTAAAGGCATGAAACTAAGTAACAAATAATACACAAAAGAAAACATACTGAGAAGTCCAAGTTTTAAGCAGATGATTTCATTGACCTTGTAAAGAATGCTTCATCCCATGGCTCTAGTTGTAGATCTTGTTGAGCATAGATCGAGTATATAACTAAAAAAAATCGACAATGGTATAGAAATGATGTTACAAGTTTATAGACTCAGATTTACATAAACCCTAAATTCAAAAATAAAAAATAAAAATTCACCCATGAACACCTTAAATTGGTGATGGCGATGGTGGCTGGTGAGGATAGGTAACTACATCATGAGATGGTTTGTATATTGATGATAGATATTATTTTGATTTAGGGTATGACTGAATAAGGGATTAGGGTGTGACCGAATAAGGGAGGTCGGAGGAAATAAAAAATGGAGGGATTTAAAAATGAGATTTTGATTTTGGGGATAAATTGGGGCGGGATATGACAGAAAAATTTTAGGGGGAAGATAAAATTTTGGGGAAAACTTTTTAAAAGAAACAGTAAAAATGTATAAATCTTTAATCACACCGGTTGTTTTTTAAAAACACCAATGTTTATAACATAAATACATAGAGACAGGTTGTTACTTACATACCAGTATCTTTGATTGTGTAGAAAGATCGGTTTTTACCCGCAAACCCAGTTTTAATGCATTTTGTATTATGAAAACTAGTTTTTTCATGAAGACATATCTCAATTACTGCCATTCCCATTAGTTTTTTATCTTAGGAATAGGGTTTTATATAAATGGTCTCTATTTGGGGGTGTTTATAGTCTTTTGTGTAGTAGTGACATCGAATCTAAAGTTTTTGAAACTAAATTAAAATCGGCAAAACTATTCAACCCCCTTTTTTAGTTTTCCAAAATTGGCATCAAGAGCTAGGTTTACAAAAGTTTTAAAGTAAACCGTATTTTAAAAACTTTTCGATCACTATGTGTTCTAAAAATTACAAGGAAGGGCAATCTATGCAACGACCTCCACTACTTGAAACTAATGGTTTTCTTTATTGGAAAAATAGATTCGAAACGTATGTGAAATCAAAGGATATTGATCTTTGGTACATCATTGTTGAAGGCGACTTTGAAGCCACTACAAAAGATGATAAAACTGAAAACTTAATAAACACACCTCATGATCAACTTTCCGATGATCAAAAGAAAAAGCTTTCCAAAAATAGTGAAGCTAAAATGGTTTTATACAATGCTTTACCCAAAAAGGAATTCAAAAGAATTTCTATGCTCAAAACCTCTAAAAAAATTTGGAATTCTTTAGTTGTAACTCATCAAGGAAATCAACAAGTTAAAAACAATAAAATAGATTTGTTTGTTCAACAATATGAACAATTTTCAATATCGGATGAGGATACTATAGATAATTCTTTTGCTAACTTTAATACTATAATTACATCATTGCAAGCACTTGATGAGTCTTTCTCTAGTCGTAATCATGTTTGGAGATATCTAAGGGCACTTCCATCCAAGTGGAGATCAAAGGTGACGGCCATAGAAGAATCAAAAGACTTGTCAATCCTCACCCTCGACGAACTCATAGGCAATCTAAAGGTCTATAAGCTTGTCCTGGCTAAAGATTTCGAAACCACAAAAGAAAAGAAAGAGAAGCACAAATCTCTTGCGTTACAAGCCAAGAAGATCTCAAGCGATGAAGAAAACTCTTCTTCGGATAGTGATCACGCAGAGTATACCATGGCGGTAAGGGATTTCAAGAAGTTCTTTAGAAGAAAGGGAAGATATGTCAAGCAACCATATGATGACAAGAAGGGGTTTCGGAAAGGCAAAGAAGACAAGAAAGCTAGGGAGGAACGCACATGTTTTAAATATGGGGACCCTAATCACTTCATTAGTGAGTGTCCCAAACGTGACGAACAAAAGGCGTTTGTGAGTGGTTCATGGAGAATGAGCGAGGAGGAGAACGAAGAAATTTGTCTCATGGCAAATGACTCAAACGAGTTGTGCTTAAAGGTTGACCTAGATCCGGATGAATGGGTCAAGGATAGTGGGTGCACTAGGCACATGACCGGTAACAAAGACTTGTTTTCCACATACGAATCCATCAATGGAGGAAATGTGGTATTTGGTAATAGCAAAAGCAAAATCATCGGTAAAGGTACAATTTCTAACAAACTTTAACCATTAAAGATGTGTATCACGTAGAAAACCTAAACTTGAACCTTCTAAGTATAGGTTAAATATGTGATAAGAAGTGTAACGTACTCTTTAGTGAAACCGGTAGTAAAATATTGAAAAACGGTATCACTATAGGAAGAGGGATTAGAAAACATGGAGTCTATGTCATTAAAATCTGTAATGAACCTAAAGACAAACTTTTTCTTACTTCTATGGATGATACTTCGACCTTATGGCATCGAAGATTGGGTCATGCCAATATGTGACTTCTTCAATCGCTATCATCTAAAGAACTAGTAAGAGATCTACCAAAATTAAAATACGAACATCATTTCTGTGATGCTTGTAACGTAGGAAAACAAGTCCATGCTAGTCACAAAGCTAAAAATATGGTCTCTACTACTAAGTGTCTAGAATTACTTCACATGGATTTATTTGGTCCATCCGCTATTCAAAGTTATGGAGGAAACTACTACACTTTGGTTATAGTGGATGATTACTCTAGGTACACATGGACTAAATTTTTAAAGAATAAAACTGAAACGTTCGATTACTTTGAAATATTAAGTAAGAAAATCCAAAGACAATTAGGAAGTCCTATAGTGTCTATTAAAACGGATCATGGTAGGTAATTCGATAATGAAGTGCAATTTGGAGCTTTTTGTGATGCCAATGGTATTACTCACAATTTCTCGGCTCCTCGCACTCCACAATCGAATGGGGTAGTTGAAAGGAAAAGTAGAACCCTATAACAAATGAGTCGCACCATGATTAATGAGCAATCTATTCCTCAAAAATTTTGGTGCAATGCCGTTGAAACATCAACGTACATACTTAACCGAGTCCTAATTAGACCATTCTTTGGTAAAACTCCATACGAGTTACTTCAAGGCAAAAAGCTTACGTTAGAACATTTTAGAGTCTTTGGTAGCAAATGTTTTCTACTTAATACTAAAGATTACCTAACTAAATTTGATCCTAAGTCAACCGAAGGTATTTTTTAGGTTACTCTTCTAATAGCAAAGCTTATGTTATATTAAATAAAGAAACAATGAAGGTTGAAGAGTCATTAAACGTAAAATTTGATGAGAGTCCACCTAAACCTACCCAACCTCTTGTCGATGATGAGATAATTGAAAGTGAAGCTATAGAAATAAAGAAAAATACAAACAAAGAAGATGAACGATTAAACAATGAAATCCTCAACATTAAAGAGTCTAAAGATCACCCCGTAGATAAGGTCATAGGAAAGTTAAATGAAAGAACCTTAAGATCTCAAGTCCAAAACTAAAGTAGTTTATTTTGTTTTGTCTCAACCATAGAACCTAAAAAATACACAAGAAGCCATAAAAGATGAAAGTTGGGTAATGGCTATGCAAGAGGAGTTAAATCAATTTGTTTCTAACGATGTTTGGACACTTGTTCCTCCACCTAATAACCAAACCATAATAGGAACTAAATGGGTATATTAAAACAAGTTAGATGCAAACGGTGTAGCGTCTAGAAACAAAGCTAGAATCGTTGCCCAAAGGTATAATCAACAAGAAGGCATAGAATTTGATGAGACCTATGCTCCCGTGGCTAGATTAGAGTCTATAAGAATACTTTTTGCTTATTCTTGTGCTAATGATATTAAGCTTTTTCAAATGTATGTTAAAAGTGCTTTTCTAAATGCCTTTATTAATGAAGAAGTCTATGTAGCTCAACCTCCAGTCTTTATCGATTTTGAAAAACCTAAGCATGTGTATAAACTAAAGAAAGCTCTTTACGGTCTTAAACAAGCCCCAAAATCTTGGTATGATAGACTCAAATCATTTTTAATAAAAAACAACTACACCATGGGGTTAGTTGATAATACACTTTTCACTAAGAAAAAGGAATCACATATAATTATTGTTCAAATATACATGGACGATATTATATTCGGATCGACTTGTCAAGACATGTGTGATGATTTTTCAAAAATCATGCATGACGAGTTTGAAATGAGTATGATGGGAGAACTAAGTTTCTTTCTTGGTTTACAAATCAAACAAGTAGAAGATGGTATCTTCTTTAATCAATCCAAATACATAAAAGAGATGTTAAAGAAATTTGGTTTAGAAGAGTCAAAACCTATAAGAACACCGATGTCATTCGTTACTAAACTTAAAAAAGATGAAGACGGTGAATCCGTTGATAACTCAAAATACCATGGCATGATTGGTACTCTTCTCTATCTTACAGCTAGTCGGCCGGATATCATGTTTAGTGTTTGTCTATGTGCTAGGTTTCAAGAAGACCCTAAAACATCGAATCTAGAAGCGGTCAAAAGAATATTTAGATACATTAAGGGTACGACTCAATTGGGATTATGGTATCCTAAGGGTACGGGGGTAGAAACGGTTAGGTCACCATTCTATCACATCACAACATGTATTCTAGAGAGATAAAGTTTTAGAGAGAGAAAGTGGAAGGAACTAATGATTGATTAAGAGAAGTTTATTTCAATTAGAACCAACACCCTCTCCCTTCAAGGGAGGGGGTATTTATAGTGTTTACATGAATAGGGGTGTTTCCCCTTGGCTCTAGAAGAACCTTTTATCACAGCTCATGGGCTTACTACATGAGTTGTAAATCTAATTACAAACATTTATAAACCATAATTACTAACGACCTATTACAAATGAAATGACCTACACTTCATAATAAAACATGTTCCTAATAATCTCCCCCTAAGGGTTGGTCATCATTTGTTGTCTTGCTTAGGTCGTTCGACGTCTTGAACTTCTTTGGCGTTCATAGCTTGAGACGTCATTGAATCTTTGTTCTTTGTTCTTTGTGATCACATATGTTGTTATCTACCTTTCATCAACATCTTTGTTGTTGGTGTTGAAAGTCTTTTCCAACATGCTCATACTTCTGGTGAAGTTTGTGATTCATACATTTGAAGCTTTCATTCTTTAACTTTGATCTTTGTCTCATGACTTTGCAGATTCTTTAACTTTGGCGTAGAATCTTTATGAAATTTGCTTTGCTTAGATCTTTGGTAAGAATGTCCTTAAGATGTTGGTATGAGCATGTGGAACTAAGATGTTGATGATAATGATGGTGGTAATGGTCTTTATGGAACTCCTGGTTTTTTATGAGTACCAGCATGAAAACAGTTAGCAATAAAGTTCCCGGCACTTATAGGTTTGGACTTTGAGATTGTAAACAGCATAGTGTGAGAACTTTCTCTAATCCTTGCCAAGGTCGTTCCTGAATCGTATATTCTCAAGAGAGTTTAACAATTCAGGTGAGCCGCTGAAGTATACCGAAGTATCACTCCACAACTGTAGACCGTTTGAAACCACCAAGCGTAACCCGTAAAGTATTACCAAGGCGACCTGGTGTCAGGGCTGTTTGATGTTGACCTTGGCAGGAGTTTTCATTCAATTATTGAGGATCACAATTGTGAGTCCCCTCATAAATGTTCTAGCAGATTGCTAAGATCTGCATAGGACTCTGGAACATGTCACTTGTGTCCTTATTGTTTGAACAACAAGTGATGAATTATTAAGTGTTCCTAAGAGATCTTTTAATGAATCTCATGGCTCTAGACTCGATTAGTGCACTTTGATTTTCCTAAGCGGAGACTAGGGAGAGGTTCTCCTTCTTCATTACCAACAATCTCTAAGAGAGAGTCGATAGATTACATAGGGTTCCCTGTGAGAATGAAACAAGCTCTTTTGAGAGAACTTGAGTAGATTAGAAGGTTTAGTGCATTGCATCACTGGGTCTATGATGACTTTGTCTTCAATACCGGTGTCATCTTGTGACAACCAGTAGCATATGAATTGAACCCGGTGTCTGCCCTAAGTTGAATAATTTGGAGGGCTATTTCTTTTCACCCTTTTCTTTAACTTTTATTTTTAATTCTTCAACTCCTTCTTTCTCCGATTCTCATTTTCTCCTTTTTCAATCATACTTAAGAACTTCTAAATACTAACTATTTGTGGTGTCCTTGGGTAGATCCCTCCGGATCTGGCGGACCATAGGACGTTTATTCCTGAACTTAGCCACTTTATAACTCCATGACTATCCTATGTTGCCATAAAACCATTTCCTTTGAAAATATCTCAAGATGTTTATGATGAAAAACATGTTTTGTAACGCCTTGAGAGTTTTGCATTTTTCAGAAATACTCCCCCTCCACATGTGCTTATAATTTTTGACTGAAATCTGCACAATGAGGGTAGAGCTCGCACTTTTGAATTGATCGACTCTTGATAGACAATTCCCCTCGAGACACAGTTACGTTGTATAGTTAAAGAGTTCCATTATCAGCTTTTAGGTGACAACTAGCTCTAATAACTACCTTGAATTTGTAAACTCTCCTTGAAAAGGAAGTTAGACCCGTCAAAGTTCATGTCAATAAAGAATGTCTCGGATTGGTACATTCTACTAAGACAAGTTTTATTGGAAACAAGTCTTTTCGATTACTGACATTTCAAAGTTCGTCAATTCATTGGTGATATCTGAGTTGAGCACATGATGAGATTCCATAACTTCTTGATCAATATTTTTAATCACATTTCTCCCCCTCAAAAATAGCATATGTATGTTGTTTTTGAACACTTGATGATTAAAATATGCTTTTTGAGGCGTTTAAAATTCCTTTGGGAAGAAACGGATTTCAAGAACATTTGTGTTTGAACAAATATTTTGCGTTTAAAAATAATTAAGAAGCTTTCGCTCCTTAAGTGTAGGAATAATGAACTGAGGCGTACAATAGGGTCCTTTTATAAAATGAGATTTTGTTTTCTTTAGACAAAAGTACTCCCCCTCAAATACGAAAACATATTTGAGAGATAGCCTTTTTGAGCTGAATTATTAACTGTTATGAGAAAAATGCATGTGATAATTCGAGCTCAAGGTTTGAAGAAAAAACACTATCAATGAATATTTTGTGAAAATTTCAAAGTCACAGAAAGATTTATTGTAACTCACAAAACTTCTTAAGTCACAAAAAATATTTTGTAACTTACAAAAAAAATCTCCGAAGTCACAAAAATATTTTGAAACTCACAAAGTTTTCTAAGTCACAGAAAAATTTTGAAACTCACAAAAATTTCTTAAGTCACAGAAAAATTTTGTAACTCACAAAAATTTCCTAAGTCACAAAAATATTTTGGAACTCACAAAATTTCTAAGTCACAAAAATATTTTGAAACTCACAATATTTTCTAAGTCACAGAAAAATTTTGTAACTCACAAAAAAAAATTTCCTAAGTCACCAAACACTTTTAGTAACTCACAAGATTTTTCATTTACTTTTCTAATCTCACAAGAAATTTCAAACTCGCAGAAAAACTAGTAAATGTGAATTCCTAACTCACAAGAAATTTCGCATACTAGCAGAAATCTATAATGACTTTCCTAACTCACAAGGAATTCTGCATACTCGCAGAAATCTTTATTGACTTTCCTAACTCGCAAGGAATTCTGCATACTCGCAGAAATTTAGATAAACTTTCCTAACTCACAAAAAATTGCAAACTCGCAACAGAATTGTGCTATTACTGTCTAACTCACAAAGGTTAATCTGCCAACTCGCAAAGCCATACAATTTGCAGAAACTCATGAACAACTTTTTGCTAACTCGCAAGAATTCATCTCATAAAAAATCCAACTGGCAGAATTCATCAAGACACACTTCAAACTCACAAAAATTCATCCATATCTAAATCTATCTCGCTGAAATTCATATATAAAATTCTGCCATCTCGCAGTCCAAACATCAAGTCTAACTCGCTCACCCCAAAAAAATCATAACTCGCTGAAATTCAAGAGACAGAAACTTATAAAACTGCAGAAAAGAAATGTATCTGGGTTTAATCCTAATGAATTCTAAACATATTCTAAAAAAGATATAACAAACCCAGAAACATCCACGCATCAATCCTTTATCAAGATGGGTAAATCAAAGGTTTATGAGTTTTTACGAATTCAGATTCACACGAGTTTCACGGATTCAAAGATTCATCAATTCCACCGATTTACAACTTTCACAAATTCATTAATTACCACAGAATCACAAAGACGCAGATTTTCACCACGATGATTTTCAGAATCACAACAAGACTATCTAATCAAGCCTATCTAAAAAATCCAATGACTTGTAATTGTGAAAAAGAAAAACGACGGCTTGAAAGAAAAAAATATATAATTTGGATCGTATATAGAAAATAGCAGCAGCAGTTTTGATGTGATCTTTGAAAAAAATCAACCTTTGATAAAAGAAATAAAAGATATTTTCTAGGTATAAGTATAACATATTTACACAAAATTGAAACATATTTTGAAGACAGAAAGTTTGCACAAGCATTTTTATTTTATTTTATTATTTTTTTTATTTATTTATTATTTTTTTTAATGAATGGAAAATCTTTTTGGATTTTTTAAAGATTTTATATTTTTGTATTTTGATTTTGAAATATGTATTTACAAAGAAGAATGTTTTTGGTGTTTGACGTTTTAAGAACGTTTGAGTAAATTTTCCAGATCTTCTGGAGTCAAACACCGCATACCAATTTGAAGGACAAGCTCGGTAAACCTTGCGGGTGGCAAGGCTTTGGTGAACAGATCCGCCAATTGGTATTGAGTACCCACAAAATATAATTCAATTGTACCCTTTTTGACATGCTCTTTGATGAAATAATATCGGAGAGCGATATGCTTTGATTTGGAATGCTGAACCGTGTTGCAGGAGATGGAAATGGCACTCTTGGAGTCACAGTACATTGGTATCTTGTTGAATACAAAGCCGTAGTCCATCGGTTGTGATCTCATCCAAATTATCTGAGCACAGCACGCTGACATGGCAACGTATTCTGCTTATGTTGAAGACATGGATGTAAAGACTTGTTTCTTTGACTGCCAAGACACAAGTTTGTCTCCTAGAAACTAAACACCACCAGATGTACTTTTGCGTGTATCTAAACACCCTGCGTGATCAGCGTCTGAAAAAGCTATTAGTGCAAAACCAGAATCCTTCGAATACCAGATTCCCAAGTGAATGGTGCCTTGTACATAGTGAAGGATTCTTTTAGCCTCATTGAGGTGTCTTTCAGTTGGTCTTGACTGATAACGGGAGCAAAGATATACAGCAAATACAATGTCAGGTCTGCTGGCTGTTAGATACATAAGAGACCCAATAATACTTCGGTATTTTGTAGGGTCAATCACTTTCCCATGTAAATCAGTGTCCATCTTTGGTGAGGTTACAGACATAGGTGTGTTATAAGTATGACAACTGGTCATTCCATGTTTCTTTAAAATTTCAAGAGCATATTTGGACTGATTTAAAAATATGCCACGGGGAGATTGATGAACTTGAAGTCCTAAGAAGAACTTTAGTTCACCCATCATGGACATTTCAAAATTTTGTTTCATTAATTTTGCAAAAGCATTTGAGTACTTTTTATGTGTTGAACCAAAAATGATATCATCAACATAAATTTGAATAATTAAAATATCTTCCCCGTGACGTTAAATGAAAAATGTTGGATCAACAGTTCCTTTGGTAAACTGATTAGCGAGAAGAAATGTTGAAAGTTTGTCGTACCAGGCCCTTGGGGCTTGTTTAAGACCATAAAGAGCCTTTTTTAGCTTGTACACGTAGTTAGGATGTTCTGAATCAACAAATCCTTCCGGTTGACCCACATAAACTTCTTCACGGAGTTGACCATTCAGAAACGCCATTTTCACATCCATTTGATAAACCGTGATATTCTTGTGTGCAGCATATGCTAGAAATATTTGTACAGCTTCAAGCCTAGCTACAGGTGCAAACGATTCTTCATAATCTATTCCTTCTTCTTGAGAATACCCTTTAGCCACAAGACGATATTTGTTGCGAATAACATTTTCTTCAGCATCCAGATTGTTTTTCCAGATCCATTTGAGTCCAATGACATAAATCCCATCTGGTTTTGGAACAAGTTCCCAGACTTCGAGATGTTTGAACTGATTCAACTCTTCTTGCATTGATTCAATCCAATTATCATATGTCATAGCTTCTTTGATGTTTTGTGGTTCTTCTTGACAAACGGTAAGAGCATAAACGCAAGTTTCAGCATCGGTGTGAAGACGTTGTCTTGTCATGACTGGGTTAGAAGGGTTTCCAATCACATTCACTAAGGGATGATCTTTTGTCCATTTATGTGTCGAAGGGTGATGATTGAATGTTGCATGCATATTAGACGGATCCAAATTGCGTGAAGATGACTCGCCAATGTCATGAATGGTTGGAGCCGGTGCAAATGGATTGAAGAAAGCATTTCCATCATAATCTCCGGGTGCGGGCACTTCTTGAGTTTGTGTTTCATCAGTTGTGTCAGTGTTGGAGGCAATGTGTTCTTCTGTTGATTGAGAATCATTCAGTGGTGCGTCTCGTGCAACGGAAATAGTCGATACATCTGGAGCACTACTTTTGGGAATTTCATCAAACAGAGGAGCAAACAAAGTTTCCAATTGTTGACGAGTGAATTCCATTGGTGGAACAGCTGATGAAGAAGGAAAATTTAGACGGTTGGTGAATTGAATTAATGTGATTTTGCTCAGAAGCCATTTCTGTGAGCTCATCAAAGTTGACATGAACGGTTTCCATCATTTGTCGAGTTCGACGATTCCAAATTCGAAATCCTTTTGAATTTTCACAGTATCCAATGAACACTCCAATGTCGGCTTTCGGCTGAAGTTTACCAATATCATCACGATCATTTTTAGGATAACACAATGCACCGAATACATGAAAATATCTGATATCTGGTTTGCGGTTGTGAACAATCTCATATGGAGTTTTATTATGGCGCGTATGAATGATGGAACGGTTTTGAGTAAAACATGCAGTTGAGACGGCTTCAGCCCACAAGAAATCCGGTATGTAACTATTGGATTTCACAAACACATCAAACCATGACTAATATAGGGCGTACACTATAGGGTTTTAGAGAGAGAAAGTTAAGAGGTTTGGGGACTTAGTGAGAGAAAGAAAAATCTTATTATGAGCTCCAACCTTCTACCTTGGGAGGTAGAGGGTATTTAGAGTACCTTTCATAAAACGCCACCTATGGGTTGTGGATCAGGCATACAGTGGGTAAAGACCTGTCCGTCCTCCACGGTGTTACTTAACTAAATACTAACTAACATTAAATAACTACGACTACGAGCTTTCTAACGATTACATATACTTGAGGTGACCGACACTTTAACAACTGGATTTTCTAAATCCTAACAATCTCCCCCTAAGGGAGGTCACCTCAAATTACATTGAATACAAAAAGATATTACATTAAGATTGTTCTTGGATTCTTGTTAATGTTCTGTGCTTTGAAGCCCGTAGTCTTTGATTCTTCATGTTTTGCATGTTTGGTTAATCCAAGTGGAGGTCTTTAACTGATCTACATGATGATGAGTTTTGAACCTGCTTTGAGATCATCAGCTTCCATAAATCTCTGACTCTTCCTTTGTAGTGTTGACATTATGTGATGTTGTGACTTTTGGACCGACATGCTCACATTCTGGATCATGATTTCTTCTCATCAGAGTAGCGGAAGCATTAGTTGATTCATGATATTTGCAGCAGCGTAGCAGAAGCATGGAGTGACAATATCAGATTTGTTGATGCACTTATCATGATTTCTTTAGAAGTGAATGTGTTGTGTGAGCATGCAGCTATGGATTGACCTCTCAATTCTGATCAGCTGCAAACGTTGGGTGTACCTGCATACAACAGTTAGCAATAAAGCGCACGAAAGTGTCTTTGATCACTTTCGTTGACTTGAGGTACACGGCCCACGGTTCCCTGTTGATCAGTACAAGTACTCATGTGTCAGTAGAATTGAATCTCCTTGACTTTTGAGACGTGAACGTCAAAGACAAACGAGTGAGTGAACCGCAATTGAGATTCACTGATTGATGAAAAGATATTTGAAAAACAATCGTGTACTGCTCAATATAAATTGTTTTTGCAATACAACGAAAGTTTTAAGAAAAATCAGTTATCAATCATAAACACCTTTTATTTTGAAATATTAGTACACAGTCGATGTGCTAGAGAAAATAATTTTAAGCACAACGACCGATTTTTCAAAGGTATCCGTCAATCCATTTTCTGGACCAAGGTTGATTCAATAATGAATCGCCTCATTGTTTCAATCCAGTTGTCACAAGTTTGATCTATTGGATAGATCTCACATGCCACATACCAAGAGCTTGTTTGATGTTAGCTCTAGGAGGCTTTCCATCATCATTGTGAATATGTTTGCATATCACTCAGATGTTCTGGCAATACCACAAGGATAATGCGTAGGACTCGTAAGATATATTCTCACTTTCCACATTGTGTGAAACAGTGAGTCTTCATTGATTGTGTCCTTAATGAGATTTATTGATGATCTCGTGGCTCTAGACTCAATTGTGCACACTTGGTTCCTATGCCAAAGACTAGGGAGAGGGTCTCCTTCTTCAATATCAACAATATTTAAGAGAAAGTCGATAGATAATGTAGGTTCCCCGTGAGAATGAAACAAGTCCTTTTAAGAGGAACTTGAGTAGCTTGGGAAGTTGTAGTGCAGTGAGTCACTGGGTCCATGACGTCTTGTCTTCAATACCAGTGTTACCTTGGTAAACACCAGTAGCATATGTATTGAACCCAGTTTCTGCCCTAAGGTTGAATTATTGGAGGGCTATTTATTTTCACCCTTTTCACATTCAATTCTTTTTCATTCTTCAACCCCTTCAGTGCTTACCGAGACTTCATAACTAGAACCTTGTTGGGTTTATTCCAGTTCTAGCTCTTTCTCAGTCGGCACTCTTCCCATACCTCACTTTTCTCCTTTTTTCATCATACCTAAGGACTCTACACTATCTAGTGGATTATCCCTGGGTAGATCCCTCCGGCTCTGGCGGGATCGTGGGAACGAATACCTAACCTAACCATCCTTATATCTCCATACATAAAGTAAATTTGGTCGGTCTTTTTGGTATTGTTCTTCTGCCATTAGAACCAATTGAAAACCATTTGAAAATCAATCCAAGTACTTGTGATATATTATCAAAGCATTTTGTACCTGAATTGTTTTTGATATTTCAGAAAAAGAGCTCCCCCTCAACATGTGCATCTAATATTTGAAATCGTTTTGGCACATGGAGGCAAGAGGAAGAATTCAATTCATTGATTAATATTTTCTAAAAATATCTACATCACCTTCCCGATCAAAATTAGTGTTTCAAATACTGTTAAAGATATTTTTGGGAAAGGATGTGGTTTTCAAAAAGTTGCTCCCCCTTAATATGTGCATCGAGATTTGAAAGTGTTTTGCACATATTAGGGAAAACCTGCACTTAGCGACAAATCAATCACGTTTCAATCCTTTTCGGTTTGATATAGATGCTCCCCCTTAACATGTGCATGAAAAGTTTGAAATCGTTTGGCACATGTAGGGAGGAGAACTTGCTAATCACTTACACACCATTTGTCGAATTATCAGTTTAAATCCAATTTAAATCACAAATTCTCCCCCGATAACAATTTTCAAATCATTTGAGATTTGTTATCTCTATAGATTTAAATTGTTTTTAAAGCTTTTGAGGAGAATTGTGACTTTCTTATGAAAACATTTAATCGATAAGGATCAAATCTGAGACTTTAAACTCCAAAGATTAAACATGATTGAGTATCTTTTGAAAACATGACATAAGCCTTGGTCTGAACCAATTGTATGACAAATAACCTTTTGATTTAATTACAGCATGCTTAGAGCTAACACTAGAATCAACACTATTCATTTTATTCAACATAGTTTCATTCTTCCTAAGGTGATCTTCTACTCTCTTCCACTAAACATTCCTAGCTTGCAAGGTCCTATCATTCTTTGTGTTGCCTTGAGGCTTTGACCTGCTCGCTTTGGTGTCACTTTTTACTCCTGTAGAGGGAATGGGAACATTAGTTGGTTTTGCTACTTTTTGCATTTCAGGTTTAGAAGTGCTGGGATCTGAACTACTTGAAGGCACATTAAAGTTCACTTTCTTAACACTGGGCATAGAGCAAGGCATCACAGCTTTATCTTTCTCACATAAGGATTTAGGGCATGTTGCTCTTAAACATTCTAACAGCTCCTGAGATCATTTGGCATATATGCAAGCATACCTAATTTCACTATCAAGTGGCTTATTTATGCGATCCTCTTCTACAATCTCACGGAGACATTCTAGACTATCCTTAAGGTGACAGAAATAGTTATGAAACAAAAGTTCGTTATTTCTAAGATGAGGAGGAATGTATTTAACAGTCACAGTATATTTAGAATCTGTAGATGTCCTTGATGTAACATTCTCATTAAAGACAAGTGGCATTTTCCCTTTTACCTGACTCTTTAGATTTTTCAATTTCCTTTTGTAACAAAGTTATTTTTTCATTGTTTTTGTCACTAGTGACTTTCATTGAATCGTATAACTCTTTGAAGTGTCGTTTGACCTTTTCATTTTCTTCTAGAAAACTCTCATTTTCATGTTGTAATACGTTAATGATGTTTTGAAGATGAAAGTTTTGAGAAAATTGAGAATCTAAAGGAGGAGGCATTTGAGAGCCAGTCACATTGTTCTTTTCACCCTTTAATTGTGAGATTTGGGTTTTTAACTTTCTGATCGTGTTACAGTGAGCTCGAATTTGTTCATCACGTTTGTTTATTTCAAAAACTGCCTTAAACTCTCGAACATCCGAGGATATCTTGATGTTTGAGGTTTTAACATTTTCTTTGAGATGTTGATATTTTAGTTGCAAGTCAAAATGTTCAACTTCTAGCTTAGAAAAGTGTTTTACCAAATTATCGTGATCATCCTGGTCAATTTTCTCATTTAGTTTTGAGTTTTTATTTTCAAGCTCAATGACACGATCATGGAAAACTTTCAAAGCAACAGATAATTCATGAAATTGAGAGGCAGTAATAGAATGCTTAGTAATAGTATAAAACACATCTTGAGCCACACAACTCAATACTAAGTTCTCATTTAAGATATTCAGGTTCTTCCTTTCAATTTCATTATATTTGAGTTCCCGTTCATAATTATTGACCTCAACTATCATTGCATTAAATTCCTTTTCCATTTCTTTAATATCTGAGTCTATCCCTTTTTGAAGACTCTCAAATTGACTTTTTAATTGCTTAAAGAAAGGTATGACCTTAGTTAAATAACATTCTTTAGTTTGCTCAAAACCCCTTTCCCCTTCAGTTATCCCTGTAGGTGTGATTCTCTTCTTACATGTCTTCTCAAAATCAACGAATAGTTGATAAACAACATACAGGCTGATTAAGGTCTTGCTCTTAGTGGGAATAGTTCTAGGAACTAAATGAATTGGTGTATTCGAAGGATACACAGTAACTGGAGGCACTTTCCTAAGGGGAGTGTTTGTTTCAAAAAGTACATTTGCTTTTTGCTTATCCATGTCTTTTTTCCAAAAAACTTGTTCTGGGGTTAATTGAGTTTGAGGCTTAAACATGTTCAGGGAGATCCAATTTTCTTTTATGTAATCATGGGGTTTGATCGTTATGTTTTGGTTTTTACACTCAGGATCTTTTAGCTTCTTATCCATTTTCTCCCTAGAGGCATCTTCTAATTTTCTATCCTGTTCCGTGCTTCCAATACATGATGGTGTTTGCCTAGGCTTGAGGATCTCATTACTATCTGTTGGGAATAATCCGTTACCATGGATAGTAGTGGTTTACACTGCTTGGTTTAACACTAGTAGTGGAAATGTATTCCCACTGCAAGTTCTTCATTACCACTGCTATCAGTTTATGATAAGGTTAAACGCGTCTTGATAAGTATAGAATAGATCTTGTGTATATTCTATTATGTTAGCTTTATACTTATCTTGTAAAGGACTCCTTGTTGTATAAAAGGAGATCCTAGGTCATTGTCTTAGAAACGTATCATATTGCAATATTACCTACGAAAGCTTCAAGGTGTAACCCTAGTGATAAGTTAAGATCACTCGTATTATTCATTAATAATATTGGAGCTTGAGTTTTGTGTTAACTTGTGTTTATTCTCATACATCATATAATTCGTCTTCTAAGTATTACTTAAGTAAATTCCGCTTGCTTGATAATATTATACAAAAAATCGTTGACACAAGGAGAGTGTCCAAGATCCATCAAGTGGTATCAGAGCGAAGGTTCTGATATTTTGTTTTAGAAGATCCAAAGAATTAGCTTGACTCACTCACTCAAGACAATGGAGATGGAAAACAACCAATCAAACTTTTCTTCTACTCCCAGACTCCCTAAGCTTAAGCTTAATGAGTTTGAGATGTGGAGGATACTGATTGAGCAATACTTCCTCATACAGGACTATGCTCTATGGGAGATTATTCAACTTGGTGATTCTTTCAAGTCTGTGACTACTACTTCCAAAGTAGGTGCACAGAGATGTTGTGAAAGTTCTGTGCCTGAATCAAATGATGAAAAGCCCAAAAAAAGAATGATCTTAAAGCTAGAAGTCTGTTGCTGATGACTCTTCCTAGAGACTAGATTATTGCATTCAGCAAATTCAAGACTGCTAAAGAACTGTTTGAAGAGATTTGCTCGGTGTTTGGTGGTAATGATGCAACAAAGAAGACTCAGAAAACATTGTTAAAGCAAATTTATGAAAACTTCTCTGCTTCAAGCAATGACTCACTTGATAGCATTTTACCAAACTTCAGAAGATTGTTACACAGCTAACTGTGTTTGGCATTGAGGTAGAAAAGGAAGACCTCAATTTGAAGTTTCTAAGAAGTTTTCCTTCAGAGTTTCAAACCAATGTTACTGTCTGGGAAAACAAAACAGACATAGAAACAATGAAGCTCAATGATCTTGACAACAACTTCAAACTTATTGAGCAAAGGTTGAAGAAGGCAGGGAAACTTGGTACAAGCTCTAGTAGCTAGGCATTGTTGTCAAATTCTGTTGACAGTGATGATTCTGAAGATGAAAGTGATGATGATATTGCCACTGTAGGTTCTAAAGTTTCCACTGGTAATGTTAATGTTACCACTGCAGGTTCCAAAAAGAAGGTTGCTAGTATTGGAGATCCTACCTTTTATGCTTTTATCTCCACACAAGTTGATGGCTCTGTCTTAACTCATGAAGACATAGAGCAAATTGATGAAGATGACTTGGAGGAGATGGATATAAAATGGCAGATAGCTCTTGTTGGAATATGAAAGTGCTGAAGACATGAAAGTACTGAAGATATGAAAGTACTGTAAGTTGCAAAGTACTGGAAAAAGTCAAAGAGTCAAAGTACTGCTAAAGACAAAGTCAAAGTACTGCACCTAGAAGTCAAAGTACTGCAAGAACAAACGAACTGTTATATTCGTTTATAGAAAGTATTGTATTCTATGTTTAGATTACTTGTCGTACAAGGTTACAAATTGTAAACCGACTAGGATATCCTTGAGCCTATAAAAGGACTCCTAGATTGGCATTAGACATATGAGTCTATGAGTTTTAGAGTTTACAAATTCACAAGTTAATTAGTGTTTTAGAGAGAAGTTCGATTATCTTAGAGTTGTATTAGAAGTATCTGCATAATAAGCAGATTTAGAGTTTATAATAAAAAAGTTATTCTTCTTAGCTTTATTAAGTAAATTCCGCGTACTTGATAAAGACTGCTCAGTGTTTCTTTGTTAATAACTTAGGATTTATCTGAGGTTATTAAACCTTAACAAGCTAGTAAAGTTAGTTTGATTAAAGTATATCGATCCAACAAGTGGTATCAGAGCTTGTGTAGAAACTCTGACTAGGAAGAAACCCTACTTCAACAATATTCAAGATGTCGACTGAAGCTGTTCCACCACCCTCAATCACCTCACTCAGAATTCCAATAATCAAGAAGGGAGAATATGATCTTTAGTGCATGAAGATGAGGCAGTACATTGCCATTACAGACCATGCTCTATGGAATGTAATTGTGAATGGGAATGAAGTTGTTCCAGAACCCATTGATATTCCTGGACAACCCAATGCACCTAAGGCAGTTTTACCAGCAGCAACCTTAAGGAATCAAGAGAAGGCACTCAACATTCTCTTATCTGCCATTCCAGATGGTCATCTTCTCAAATTTCATGATGCTAAAGATGTTAAGCAGCTCTGGGCTGCTCTCAAGACCAGATTTGGAGGGAATGAAGCCTCTAAAAAGATGCATAGAAATTTGCTGAAGCAACAGTTTGAAACTTTCACAGTTGGTGAAAGAGAGAGTCTTGATGCTGCATATGATAGGTTTCAGAATCTTCTCAACATGTTGGAGCTATACAAGGCAGAAGTATCAGTTGAGGATGCTAATTTGAAGTTTCTAAGGAGTTTGCCATCTACATGGCATGTTATTGCTACAATGATCAGAGGACAACAAGGTTTGGATGTAATGGACTTTGATGATCTTTATCATCAACTAAAGGTGTATGAGCATGAGATGAGTGGTCAAACAAATTCTAAGTCTCACAGTATTGCTTTTCTATCATCTGAAAAGAAGGGCAGTACTTCCATCAAAAGTACTGCTTCTCCTCAAAGTACTGTTACTCAAAGTACTGCTGTTTACACCCCCCCCCCTTCATATGTTCAGCAGGCCCCACCAACTACCACTATGCCCTCAGATGAAGTTATGTGCTCATTTTTTGCACAGCAAGCTAGTCTACCTGTCACCTATGAAGAAGATCTAGCACAGATTGAAGAAGATGCACTTGAAGAAATTGATATCAGGTGGCAAGTTGCTATGATCACTGCAAGGATCAAAAAGTACATGAAGAAGACAGGCAAAAGCATTGATTTCAAACCAAAACAGGGCATAACTTTTGACAAATCTAAAATTGAATGCTTCAATTGTCAAAAGACGGGTCACTTTGCAAGGGAGTGCAGGTTTGCTAAGTATCAAGCAAACAAGACATCTGAAAAGCCAAAACTTGAGCTTAAGGAAATTCCAATTACTGAAACAAAGGCTTTGGTTGCTCAAGAGAAGTTATCAGAAGTTGACTGGAGTGACGAGTTTGATGATGAACCAGTGACTTACTGTATGGTAGCAGTCAAAGAAGTAGCTGATGATTCAGTAGAAGCATTGGATTGGAGCACTGTTTTTGCTGAAGAACCTGAACATGCTGCTTTGGAATCTGATGATGGCTTTGGAGGATTTGATTGGAGCAAGGAAAGTGAAGATGATCCTGTTCAACTAGCATTGGTGGCTACTTCACCAAATCAATCTCCTATCTCTGAGCTATGCTCAAACTGCTATGATTTTTATCATAAATTACTCAGCAGTTATGTGATTGAGAGAGATAATTATGTTAGGGCTAGGTCTGAGGTAGCAGGTTATCAAATAACCTTATAATCTATGGAATCCAAAATCTTAGCACATGAAACTAATGAAGTATTGCTGAAATTGAGAAATTAACTAAGGAAAGAGATGCTCAAAAACACAAGAGCCTACCTTAAAACTGGATTAGGTTTTGGAATGGCTGAAAAATATGAACTAGTAAAGGGTTCAGACTCACCTACTGATTACCGTTAAAACTTAGTGAATGGAAACTAATCCTGGAGTGTGTTTTTATGTACTGTAAAATTCAGACGAAAAACCTATCCCTAAATCAAATTACCAATTTACCCCTCTGACCCAAAATTACCATTTTACCCTTTTTCAAAATCAAAACTACTCTTTTAAAACCTCATTTTTATTTTACAACAATTATTTTTTAAAACCAATTTCATTAAAATTATTTTCTTTCTAAAAAATAAAATAAAAATAAAAAATAAAAAAATTGAGTTAAACCTTTTAAACCCTTTTACCTCTTAAACCAAAACACTTAAACCTTTTTAAATTAAAACCCATTTACCCAACCCTTTTAATAACCATAAACCATTTAACCTATAAATTAATTTCTTCCTTTCTAAGGAAAGCTTCCCTTCTTTCTTGGAGAACCCTCACCTCTCCTCATGATTTATTAGACCCCACACCCACTAAGTTAAAGAAAAGAAACACAAATGCTGCATGGGGAGAGTCTGGTCTGTCACTTATAGGATTTATTTAGGTTTTAGTAGTTTTTAAATGTTTCTTATGTTCTTTTTAAATTAATGAAAATCTACTTTTGCTTAAAAACGCAACTTTGGTGCTTAGAGCCTACCTAGTAGTAAGTTTTTAAAACTAGTTTGTTAAAAAATGGATTAGGTTTAAACTTTTTGAAATCAAAACTTCAGAATGGATTTTAGTAAACAGTTTTGAAGTAGTTTTATTGAGTAGAAGATAACAAAAAAACCAATCTAGACCTAAATTTCCTTTGATCTATTTAGTCAAAATCTTTTCCAAACTGCTTTTCTTACATGCATACCCACACCTCAACAAGATGATTTTGAGGCTTAAATCACTTATATCCCAAACCCAAATTACTAGTACCCCTTTCTTGATGAAGAACAAATAGATTTTTAGGTAAACCCCCACCCCATTAATTATGTAGATACATCTAGTAAACAAGCCCCACAGCCAATAAGGGTTCAATATTTCCCTTTGCCTTAGTGACTCATAGATTAGGTGTACCTACTTATTTAGTGATTGTCTCTTTCATATAAAACAAGAGGGTGTTTGTTTTTTGCTAAGCTAATGAGTTGTGGCTGCTTTTCATGCTGTTTTATTCCCCATTTCAAAAAAATGGTTTGCAAAAAGGTGCAGGGGTGGATTCATTCCCCAGGCCTCTTGCTCCATCAACCCCCTAGGCTTTTTAGGTTTATATGCACTACTTAATATGTTTCTCGTTTTGGCTTATTTCATAAAGTAGTACTCTTTTTTTCTATTTTTCTTAAAACAGTCTAGAGTTTAGGATTTTTCTAAAATCAAGTATTTTTAATTATTAAATTAAATTAAAAGCATAATAAATAATTTAGTTGCTCTAAAATTATTTTTAATCTAGGTCTGAAAAACCAAAGAACCTGTAACTTAATTTTATTGAACTAGTAGTAGTTAGTTAACAATGTTCAAAATCTTTAGTTAATTTGTAGAAACAGTAATCAAAAAAAAAACCAGTACCTTCAAAAATCAAATATGCTCCACAAGCAAGCGGTTGGTTTGTACCAGTATTTTATATTTGTATATTTATAATGTTATTTCAAAACCTTTTCAAAACAGTACTTTTTTCAAAACGATCTGCTAAACCTTTTTGGGATAACTTTGGTCAAAACATGTTTAATCATTCACCGAGAAGGCAAAATAATTTTGGGCATAGACATAGAAGATGTCACTTTGGAAGTATGGGTCAAAAACTGTGTTTTGTGTGTTTTAGTCCTACTCATCTAATTAAGGATTTTGAACATCACTCAGAATACCTTAGAAAATTTCCAAAGAACATGACTGCCAACCAGAAACCTAGAGAGCACAAACCAGTTTGGAATAATTCAAATAGGGTTAATCACAAAAATTTCTCACCAGATCATAGATACCCTTACCAGAGAAGACCTTTTTCAAAACCTTCAGCATCTCACAGTACTTTCCAAAGTACTGTTAATTTGGACCAGTACTTTCTCAAAGTACTTGCTGCTTTCGAAAACCAAGGTACTGATCACACTATTTGGCATAGGAGTCCTAGGAGATCTCACTATCAACCTAGAAGGTATTACACTTCACATAGGAGATTTAGATCACAGGAACCAAGTGTTAAAACAGAATGGGTTAAGAGGGAAAGTCTGCAGAGGACAAACAGTACTTTCAACAAAAAGTGAATCAGATATTTTTGTGATACAAGAAAAAGAGATTTGTGAAAAACCACATGCTAAAGATCAAACGATAATTCTGGATCATCATTTGAAAGATAGTGGACATTACATACTCAAAGAATTTGAGTTTGTAACTCCACAAGGGGAACACAAGTCAGTAATGGCTTGGGTTCCTAAGAGTTTCTAACTCTTTTCTTTATGTGCGGGGCAACCCGGAGAGAGGAGCTTAAAGATCATCTTATTGTGGATAGTGGTTGCTCTGGAAGTATGACAGGAGACAAAGAGATCCTGTCTGATTTTAGGAAGATTAGTGGAGGCAGAGTTGCATTTGGGAATGATCCCAATGGAGGAAAGATTACTGGAAAAGGAACTATCAAATCAGGGCTTATAGATTTTGAGAATGTTAGATATGTTAAGGAGTTAAAGTTCAATCTATTGTCAGTATCACAAATCTGTGATAAAAAGCATCTGTGTTATTCAGCGACACGAATGTCTTATCCTTTCCTCGACTTTAAGCCTTTGATGATGAATTAGTAGTTCTTAGAGTACCAAGGACAAATGATGTGTATAGTTTAGACATGAAGAGTGTACAGTCTTATGGAAGAGCCACATGCTTGGTGGCTAAAGCAACATCTGAAGAGGCACATCAATGGCATAGAAGATTGGGTCATGTTAACTTCAAAAATATCAACAAACTGGTCAAAGGCAATCTAGTTAGAGGTTTACCTTCAAAAACTTACAAGAATGATCAATCATGCTTGGCATGCAAGAAGGGTAAACAACACAAAGCTTCCTGCAAGAAGCTTGAAGAGAGAACTATTAGAGAACCCTTGGAGCTGTTACATATGGATTTGTTTGGACCTGTTTCTGTGGCAAGTTTAAACAAGAAAAAGTACTGCTTAGTTGTAACAGATGATTGCAGTAGATTCAGTTGGGTATTTTCCTGGGTTTTAAAGATGATACTTTCGATGCTATTCGAGATAACGATTATAGCTCTTGAAAACCAATTGAGACTCAAGGTTAGAGGTATTAGATGTGACAATGGGACTGAATTCAAGAACAAGCTTATGGATGAATTTTGTGCAAACAAAGGCATAAAAAGGGAGTTTAGTATTGCAAGAACACCACAACAGAATGGTGTTGCAGAAAGGAAGAATAGGACTTTGATTGAAGCAGCAAGAACAATGTTAGCAGATTCTCACCTACCTATTCAGTTTTGGGCAGAAGCTGTAAGTACTGCTTGCTATGTACTTAACAGAGTCTCAGTCACTAAACCACAAATGAAGACACCTTATGAATTGCTGATGGGCAATAAACCCAACATTCATTTTATGAAGCCTTTTGGATGCCCTCTTACTATTTTAAATACTATTGATAATCTGGGGAAGTTTGATGGCAAGTCGGAAGAAGGATACTTATTGGGTTATTGCACTAACAGTAAGGGCTTTAGAGTATACAACAGAGTTACTAAGAAGGTTCAAGATTGTCTTCATGTTGAGTTTTTAGAAGATCAAGACAATGAGAAGGTAAAGGTCTGATTGGATGTTTGATCTTGAGGTTTTAACTCCATCTATGAACTATGTACCTGTTAGAGAAGAAAATCAACCAGTGCACAATGGAGAAGATTTACAATATGTTGTTTATGGAGTTCATATTAGACACGATCTGTTCCTGATGAAGATCCTATTAGTCCAAAACAAACTACTGATGTTCCAAAGCAAAGTCTTTGTTGCCCCACAGCAGAAATCTTTGTTGCTCCAATCCTCTTTATCTGGCGAGGATCAATCTATTCAAGAGGAACTTAATCAGATGCTTCTTCAAGATGTTTTAGCACATTCTTACACTAATGAACAAAGGAGAGCTTATGACGAGGCAAAGAAGAAGAACAAGACTGCAGAGTACTCTCACAGTACTTTGGACAGGTTCTTTGACCAAAGTACTGCTGCACCTGTTGACAATACTTTAGATGATCTGGATGATTCTACTATGCCTAGATTAGAAGATACTGATGATGAATTTGAAGATGAAGGTATTTTCCCAAATTCCAATGAAGGTGCTGATGTTACTAATTTGGAGGATACTTATGGAGTTCCACAGTCTCCAAACTTAAGAATTCATAAGAATCATCCTTCTGATCAAATCATTGGTCCTTCTACTTCTGGAGTAATGACTAGACACAAAGCTAAGACTTTCTCTACACCTCACAATGCTTTACTTAGCTTTGTGTATAAACAAAACAAGCTAAATCATAAGGACCATCAAACCTGCCTATTTACTTGTTTTATCTCTCAAGAAGAACCCAAGAATATTGCTCAAGCTTTGACTAAAGAAAGCTGGGTTGAAGCTATGCAGGAAGAACTTCTTCAATTTAAACTTCAAGAAGTTTGGGTTTTATGTGATCTTCTAGATGGGAAGAGAGTTATTGGAACCAGATGGGTCTTTAGAGTCAAAAGAGATGAAAGAGGTAATGTTATCAAGAATAAGGCAAGGTTAGTAGCACAAGGCTACAGACAAGAAGAAGGAGTAGATTATGATGAAGTGTTTGCTCCTGTAGCAAGAATAGAAGCTATTAGAATATTCCTTGCTTTTGCTTCTTATATGGGATTTCAAGTTTACCAGATGGATGTCAAGAGTGCCTTTTTATATGGCAAGATTACAGAGGAAGTATATGTCAAACAACCTCCTGGTTTTGAAGATCCTAAACACCCAAACAAAGTCTACAAGGTGGTTAAGGCTCTTTATGGCCTTCATCAGGCACCAAGAGCTTGGTATGAGCGACTCTCTACATTCTTATTACAACATGGATACAGAAGGGGCGCAATTGACAAGACTTTGTTTATCAAGAGAGATAAGAAAGATATCATGTTAGTTCAAGTCTATGTAGATGATATCATCTTTGGAGCTACCAAACAGTCCATGGTTAAGGAGTTTGAGCAGGTGATGCAGAAGGAATTTCAAATGAGTTCAACGGGAGAGTTAACTTTCTTTTTGGGACTTCAGGTTAAGCAGTCTAAGGAAGGTATTTTTATAAGTCAAGGCAAGTATGTTACAGACATACTTAAGAAATTCAATTTTGATGATATGAAGGCTGTTACTACACCCATTAAATCTATCAATTCATTGGGCAAAGATGAAGATGGACAACCTGTTGAAGTCAAGCTTTATAGATCAATGATTGGCTCTCTTATGTATCTTACTACATCAAGGCCTGATATCATGTTTGCAATTTGTTTATGTGCTAGATATCAAGTCTCACCAAAGATCTCTCACATGAATGCAGTAAAGAGAATCTTCTGTTATTTGAAGCAACAACCAAAGTTGGGGTTGTGGTATCCAAAAGAGTCACCTTTTCACTTAGAAGCTTTTTCAGATAGTGTTTATGTAGGTGATAACTATGATAGAAGATCAACCACTGGAGGATGCCAATATCTTGGAAGACGATTAGTCTCCTGGCAATGCAAGAAACAAACAATTGCAGCAACATCCTCTACTGAAGCTGAATATGTAGCTGCGTAAGTGTTGTGGACAAGTATTGTGGATGCAAAATCAACTCTTGGACTATGGATTCAATTTCAAGAATACTCCTATCAACATTGATAATGAGAGTACCATTTGTATTGTGAAGAATCCAGTTTATCATTCCAAGACCAAACACATACATATTAGGCATCACTTTATCAGAGATTGCTATGAGCACAGGCTTATTAATGGGGTTAAGGTTCACACGATGATAATGTAGTGACTTACTTACTAAAGGTTTTGATGTTTCTAGATTCACTCACTTGGTGGTGAGCATTGGCATGATTAACTACTAAGCTACATTTAAGGGGAGGACTATTTAGTATTTGTATAGTCCTGTGCATTGCTTGAGGGGAGGATAGTTATGTATACTTAGTTTATACTGAATAAATTGGGGAAGTATTGTTTTTCGTAAAAGTACTGCTTGGAAAGTACTGCTTGGGAAAGTACTGCTTACGTGGAAGTACTGTTTGTCTTATTAAAGTACTGTTCCAACGGTTATATTGAGGGATAATTAATGCTAACGGTAACAATGTTTTTATGGGCTGTGATTTTTCAAATCTCACCTATAAATAACTACTTTCCGATTTTCCCTCTTATATTGATACATTAGAATCTTTTCCTTCTTTCTCTCATCATATCCATATTATTCGATTAAAACTCTTTTGTGCTTACATAATCAACAATGGCAAATCGTCCTACTGTTTCAAAGCATAATATGGTCGCTAATTTGGATAAGACTGAAGCAAATATACTCTTTCATGATATAATTGATTATCTTACTGGATCGCCTATCAGTTATGCTCTTTTAGTGGAGCCGGATATAATTGAGCCCTGGATTCAAGAATTTTGGGCTAATGCTAGAGATAACATGGAGAATGATGAATATTATATTAGATCAACAGTTGAGGAAGAACTGTTAAGATTACTGAAGCCTCCATCCGAGAAGATTTATTGTTCAATGATGCAGATGGGGTCATACGGTTTGATAAGCAGTTGATATGGGATACTTTTCGACATATTGGTTATGAAGGATCTTTGAATGAACAAACGTTTAGAAAACAATTGTTTTGTCCTCATTGGAAATTTTTGGTTCATGTGTTGCTCCATTGCATAAGTGCTAAGAGTACCTCTTGGGAGCAGTTTGGGTCAAATATAGCATCTGCTATGGTTGGATTAGCTACAGATCGAGTTTTTAACTTCTTAAGGCTAATACTGGATGGAATGCTCTCGCATATCTCACATGGATCTACTTGGATAATGTACCAAAGGTTTATACAGGTTTTCTTAAACAAGCAACTTGCTGATGTGCCAAAACCTACAGATTTATTGCCTGTGATTGTTCAACAATCGAAGATTTTTACCTTTATGGCAAAAAGGAGTGCTTTATTCAGGGGTCCAGATACTCCTTTAACTACTTCCATGATGGACGTTGTTCAGGCTGTTAGAGCTGATACTGAAGTTGATGAAGCTACTGAAGTACGGCATCTGCAAGTACTGCTTCTCCACAAGCTTGTTGCATCAAAAGAAGTACTGCATCTCCACAAGGTACTGCTTTCCCAAGTCCTGAACTTCAAGAAGATGTTGTAGTTCACTTTCTCCATCTCCACAAGGGTGCGTTCCTGCTTCTCAATCAGAGGAACATTCACCTATTCAAGGAGAGGATTCACATACCATACCTCCTGACGAAATCACATTGGATAATTATGTTTTGATAAGAGAGTTGGTTAAGTTGAAAAAGACTACTGAGGTTCAAGCCAAACAGATAAAGAAATTAAAACTGAAGTTTAGAAGGCTAAAGACTTTTGTGTGGCCATTAGTTCAAGAATTTCGTATCTGGGTTAAATGAAAGAAAAAGGCGCAAAGGCAGTCTAGGAAAAGCAAACGCCAAAAGGTTCACCAACCGTCTTCTGTCAATTTGGGGAGGAATTTAGCAGAAGAGAATTTGAAAGAAGATGTTGTTAAGGAAAATGAACCTGAAAGTGCTGAAAAGACTGAAGAGAAGATCATTGAAGATACTGAGGAGCAAGTTCAAGTTCAAGGTACTGAAGATCAAGGTACTGAACAACAAAGTACTGCTCTTCAACAGCAAAGTACTTTTAGATAAGAGGTAATAACTCCAAGAAGGTTTGAATTTTGAAGAGGAAGCTGGTCCTTCTACAAATGTTATACAAGAAGAGGAGGAAGCTACACTAAAACCTATTCATTCTGCAAGTGATGATGAGTTCATTGCTACAATTTTAGAAGATTTATCACAACCTAGAGGTGGTGTTACCATTCGAGAAATGCAAGAAGATGTACAACAAAGAACTGCCGCACTCAACTGCAATTGATCCTAAGGATAAAGGGAAAGGTGTTCTGGTAGAAACTAAGAAGAAGAAATTAACTTTGGCAGAACTTAGAGAAATTGAAGTTGCTAGGAATGAAGCTGCAGCTAGAACGTTTCAAGAAGATTTAAATGCTAAAGATAGAGCAGCTCAAGAAGTTGAAGAAGCTCAAAGTAGAGAAGCGCTAAAAGTTGCAAGAGCAATTAAATGCTGAAGCTGATGAACCATTACAATCACCTACTCCTGTTAGATATATGCCTAGAAAACCTAATTTAGCTAAGGACAGGAATGCTATGATGGCTTATTTGAAAGGTCGAGGGTATAAAGGATTGCAAAAGCTGAATTATGTTGATATGAAAAGACTTCTATGATGCGAGACAGAAGCTTATAAGAAGAGTGTTGCAGATATCAAGATTTTAGAGAAGAATTAATTGGACTGAAGCTGAAAGGAAGAAGAGTTTAAAAAATAAAAGGAAAACTGAAGTTACAGATAGACAGTTCTCAAAGAAAGAAAGAGTTGAATTAAGATATGAGACTAAAGATGCATTAAGAAATTATCTCAGAGTGGTAGATTTTGATTATTCAAAAGAAGATGCTGACATGAAGATGAACAGATCTCAGATTAGTGCTTTTGAAGTTGTGAAATCTAAAGAAGGAGATTATATGATTTTTCATAAAGAAGATGAAAGCTTCAAAGTTTTCAATTGGCTATGGGATTTGTTACATATTATAGATAGAGTGGATCTATTCTATCTATATAATGTGGTGAAAGCTTATTTTGGAGATATTCCATCAGAAGGAATTGGTCTAGTTTTGCTTGGAGATCTCATAACCATGTGGGAAACAGAAGAGGAAAGCATTGATGATATTTGGAAGAATCAAGAAAATTGGGAAATTGTTTGCTGGAGATTCTTTGAAGAGTTTAGAGTTCATGTTTTAGCCTGGAGAATGGTAAAATGATACATATGTTTGTAAATAGAAGATATCCTCTCACAGTTGAGCTCATGAGAAGAATGCTAGAGCATGGATTGGAAGTAGAAGAGGATAATGAAACTGCTTGCCTGGTTATCAATCTATTACAAGCTGGACTACTATTGCTGAAGAAGATGAATAAACTGGTATGAGTTTTATTGAATAACTTATTTTGATAAATCAGTACTTTATTCCAAGTACTGCTGATCAAACAGTACTTTCATCAAAGTACTGCTTGCAGCTTTTAAAACCAGTTAAGTGATTTTGAAAGAAATCTTTTGTTAAAATATCAAATATTTTGAAAACAAAGGTTAAATGAATTAAATGGATTTTGAGATGAAAACATCAATAGGTCATCAATCCACCATGGTTACAAAAGGATTGGCTAATCCATGAGAAAACGGCTCTGGTAAAGATATATCAAATCCGTTTTTAGTTGACAACTTGCTAATAAGTTGTATGGTAATCAACTCACCATATCAGTTAATGTGAAGAGTTGGCTAGCCCACAAGAAAATGGCTTGTGGTAAAGGCAGTGGAAAATTCATTATTGGTAATTAGTTCGCCATTAGATAAAAGAACTAACTAGTCCAGAAGGGTACAGCTTTTGGTAAAGACAAATCAAATCTGTTGATAGCTGATGATTTGCTAAAAATCATATGGTTATCAATGTACCATGGTCTTACACATCAAAACATTTGGCTACTCCAAAGATAATGGCTTTGGTAAAGAGATCTAAATCCATTAAATTTTCAATTATTCACCTCTCACAGGGAGTTAACACACTTTAATGATGAGAATAGTATGCAACTTAAAACTGAATTAATGTACAAATTGTCATATGTTGCTGTGTTGCTGAAAAGATGGAGCTTGTTGGATGCTGTTGAGAAAGAACAATTCTAAGAGATACTTTGACAACGTACAGACACTCAGAGATACAATTTAAAGACTAAGAAACAATTTGTCCTTAAAGATGAAGGTATTAAAGATATATTACAAAGGAACTTGAAGTCAAGCAAGTAGAATTCAAGTTAGGGGAGGATTGTTGGGATATGAAAATTGCTGAAGACATGAAATTACTTGAAGATATGAAAGTACTGTAAGTTGCAAAGTACTGGAAAAAGTCAAAGAGTCAAAGTACTGCTAAAGACAAAGTCAAAGTACTGCACCTAGAAGTCAAAGTACTGCAAGAACAAACGAACTGTTATATTCGTTTATAGAAAGTATTGTATTCTATGTTTAGATTACTTGTCGTACAAGGTTACAAATTGTAAACCGACTAGGATATCCTTGAGCCTATAAAAGGACTCCTAGATTGGCCTTAGACATATGAGTCTATGAGTTTTAGAGTTTACAAATTCACAAGTTAATTAGTGTTTTAGAGAGAAGTTCGATTATCTTAGAGTTGTATTAGAAGTATCTGCATAATAAGCAGATTTAGAGTTTATAATAAAAAGTTATTCTTCTTAGTTTTATTAAGTAAATTCCGCGTACTTGATAAAGATTGCTCAGTGTTTATTTCTTAATAACTTAGGATTTATCTGAGGTTATTAAACCTTAACAAGCTAGTAAAGTTAGTTTGATTAAAGTATATCGATCCAACAGCTCTTCTTAGCATGAGGGCCAAGAAATTCTACAAGAAGACTGGCAAGCCTATCCACATTAATGGTGATGATACTGCAGGCTTTGATAAGAAGAAAGTGGAGTGCTTTAACCGCCACAAGTTTGGACATTTTGCTAGAGAATGTAGAAGACCAAAGACCAAGGACAATAGGTCTACATGGTACAAGCAAAAGAAGGGACCAACTATGGAAGAACCAAAGGCAATGTTGGCTATTGATGGTGTAAGCTATGATTGGAGTTTCATGGCTGATGATAAAGAAGAAGAACATTATGTCTGCTCTTTGTTGCTACTGAATTTGCTCTCATGGCTTTCTCGATTCGGAGGTACAAAACTTGATAGTTGTTCTAAAACATGTAGGGATGCTAAAGAAGTTGAAAGACTTAATGATTTGTACTCTAATGAAAGGCAAGAATTATATACTGCTAATTATACTGTGGCTAATCTTAGGAGAGCTATGGCAGTATTAGAAAAGCAAATAGAGCACTATCAGACAAATGAGTCAAATTATAATGATGATATGATTCTTCTTAGGAGAGAGTTAGAACATACAACTGCTGGTGAATGAAGCATACCAAAAGGAGCTTGAAAAACTCCAAAAGAAAATTGTAAATGTCAATTTAACTGTAGACACATGTTATCATTAGTCTAAGTCAATTGATAAAATTTGGAATGCTCAAATATATAATAAAGCTAAGTATGGTATGGGTTATAATACTGCGCCTCCACCGCTAAGGGGTGTTCCATCACCTTCAGGTATAGATTTAGCTCATACAGGTTTAGAAGACTTTAAGGAACTTGAAAGAGAATATGGTCCTTTAAAGGACACAGTGGTGAAGAGTGAGGAAGAGAGTAAGCTTGATAATGATGTTTTCGAGAGTGCTAGTGACTCATCAGTTGTTGATCGAATGTTAAAAAGAATGTAGAGACTTCTATACCAAAAGTTGTTAATATTGTTACAGAGGAACCTAGGAAACCAGAAAATAAACCTAGACCAACTGTAAGGTATGGTGAGATGTATAGGAACAAGCCTACAGCTCCTAGGGGTAACCAGAGGAGTTGGAATCATGTTAAATCTCAACAACTAGGTAGTGATTTTGTTCTGAACAATAAGGCATGCTATATCTGTGGTAGTTTTGATCATTTACATTCTTATTGTGACTATCATGTTGGGAGAAGGGAAGTCTATGGGTATAAAAGGGTGGAGACTAACAGGTATCAACATAATGTACACCCTAATTCCCATTGCAAAATGGTCCCAAGAGCAGTTCAACTTAGAAGTGGCCACAAAACACTTGCCATTGCAAAAACTGTTAACACTGCTCACCCTAAGTCACCTGTTAAAAGTGCAAACACCAAAACAAGTTTTCATAAATCTGCACAAACAGGAAAAACAACCTTTCAAGCTAAAAAGATTAATAATAATCAACAGTGGGCACCTAAAAATCAACCAGCAGTTACCACTGCTCATTCAAAGGTTACCACTGCAAAGGTTTTTAATAAGAAAAGGGGGGACATGGGCAATGCTGTGAAGGCCTCAGCACGTTGGGAATGGAAACCTAAAGGAAATACCTCTACAACCAATCCCAATGGTGTATCAATGACCTTTGATAGATTTAACTATATTGATACACGAGGCAGATCCAAGTCAATCATGGCTTGGGTCCCCAAAAGAAACTAACTCTTTACTCATATGTGCATGAACATCCAAGGACAAAAGGTCGATCAAGGATATACAGATAGTGGGTGTTCAAGGCACATGACTGGCAACAAGTCCTATCTTTCTGATTTTGAGCATTATGATGGACAGTATGTCAGTTTTGATAATGAAGTTAGTAGAACAAGATGTGTGATGCAGGAACACTTAAGATAAAGGAAAACATGGATTATTATTATTACAAAAATGCACTAAGAGTGCAGTAAAACTACATCCATGAAGTACAGAGTACAAACATCACTACATCAACTGATAACAACTACCAACAACCTACCCCAAACACATGTTTCCTAACCCATCCCATTCCTAACCCATCATCACTCCTTTATGGCTTCTTGGGAAAGCCCCAGCTTGGCATCACCTTAGGAGCACAACGCATGTTAATCCATCATACACCCTAGGCTTGCTAAACCCATCACCACTATATGTAGGTGGAGAGGATGATAAGGAACTTCTGAGTGGTGCTGATTGAAATGGTAGAGAGGTGATGATGATTCTTCGGAGGAGCTACTGCGCAAGAGGAGGAACACTCAGGACTCTTCGTGGGTCTCATCATCTGTAACATATGGAGACACATAGGAGCTGATCTCTGAGCTATCTTCTTTGATTGTTGCATCCTGAGGTTCTGGTTGTAGTGATGAAGGTCCAGCTGAAAAAGGATTTGAAAAAGCAAGTGAATGCTTTCTCTTCCTGGATACAACCTTCCCATACTCTTCTTTTTCAACTCTCCCAGGGTTATTCAAAACAAAGTCATCCCATGAACTATCAGATGAACTGCTAGAAGAAAGATTGATTGGACTAGTTTGACTCATGGTGTTACTGAAGTAATGATCTTTGAGGGTGAAAGTTTTGGAGTATGTGATTTGAGTGGTTTGTGATAAATGATCTGTTTAATATATATTAAGTTGGATTCAAGAAGTTAATGAGAGGAAGGTGCAAGTAGTTGAGGAGTAAATTGGAGTCCTGTATTCTAGGAAAATGTATCAATGCTTAAGTGTTGACTTTATTGAGTATAGCCACTGCTATGCTTAATTATTTCAATATATTAACATTGCCAATGCAATAGTGATTCCAATGTTTGGTTTATGTTAGTTAATTACAGTTTGAAGGATTTTTGTTTAACAATTGTTGCTCTCTGGTGAATCGATGCTCAAAGTTGTTTAGATCCTATCTAAGCCGTCCTTGATGATTCGTTTTACAGGTGGGAACTACATTGCAAACCAGGTGGTAACGGGCTTTCAAGTGGAAAAAGGAAAAACAAAGGAACTTCATTACTAACACATAATTCATTACAACCAAAAGTAATCTAGCTAGTCAAAACACAAAAAGCTGAAACCTAGCACATCCTATACTATCTCAGCTATTCAATTGGCCTCTTGCCCTTGCCACATAGTCATGTTTATTCTTCGGGCTCTCTTCCTCTTGTTTTCAAAGTGGATTGCATCCTGGACATGGAAGCCCAAGAATCTATGGAGGAGGTCTTGTAGCATTGCAGGCCTTGTTGATTGGATATTTGCTTCATATGGAGATAGCGTTTTCAGGCTATTGAAAGAGCTTTTGGCAACTCTTTAGCAAGAGAATAGGTTTCATCATTCGCATCATCATCATCTGATGAATCGGAGTAGAACTCAAGAGATTTTGCAGGCTTAGCTACTGGCTTTCGCTTAGCA